>CAJVPQ010000168.1:0-36051 GCA_910591825.1 Funneliformis caledonium
GTTTCCACTCTTCTCCCCAGTTCTTTTTTTCTTTGCACCATCTCAACCGATCTTTTCGGTGCTTTTCAGTTAAATGAGGTTTTTTGCGTGCAGCATGACTTCCAAGACCCTCATTATGAAGATATTTTCTAACAGTATTACAGTGCAGGGTGGTGTTAAGACGAGAGTTAAGTTTATCAGTTATGTCACCTAGAGGAGAAAATCGGTTAGTACGAACGATACGTTGTAAAACGCGTATATCACGTTGAGTAAGAGTTTTTTTGCGTCCAGAACGTTTCTCAGGTATGGCGGAACCTGTTTCTTTATATCTTTTAATAGTGTCATTAACTGTACTGGAAGGAATATTAAGCTGGGTAGAAATAATTTTTTGTTTAGTGCCACTAAGATAAGCACCAATAATTCGTTCCCGTTGAGAGTCTGACAGTCCGTTTCCTCGCATTTAAAACTAGAAAGAGAAGTGAAAATGAATTTCTTTTCAATTTTTTTTCTTTATATGTATTTTAGGGGGTAATCGGCGATTGTAATACCGATCTACTAATTCACGTAACAAAAATCTGGTAAATTACTGTAGGCCTCTATATCTTTACTTTCTTCAAAAAGCTTTAAAATATGATAGCAATAGTTTCGTTTATAATAAGATTTTAAAACTTTTAATAATTCTAGTATCAAGTGATTGTAAATGATTTATAGTATTGAATGGTAGAAAAATCATTTCAACATGAGTTAGATTAAGCTGAGTAGCATTTTTATTCCTACTATTATTATTATTATAGTGATCTTTTAAGTATTTTAAGTAAAGTTAGTAAAATTTTTTAAAAATTTTATTAACTTAATATTAAAAAATACTGCATGTTGATCTTGAAATACTTGATCAATTTTCACTAGAATTTTCACGTTAACTATCATTATTATCATTAGAATCAGAATCCATATTATCTTAAAAATATTAATTATAATTAGTCAAATATTAAAAATAAAAAAAAGATAATTTATGTACTATTACCTTATTTAGCTATTATATCTGAAGAACAGAAATGTAGATTAAAGTGCAATAGTGTATTATCAATTAAGAGCAAAATCTTCTTATTCTGCACTTTAAAATAATTGTCTATATGATGAAACACTTTTTCAAAGATAGAAAAATTCATCCATGTTTTAGAATCTGCACAATAATAAATAGGAAGCTATTTTAAATTAGGTCATAAAAGGGCTCTTAGACGTTTTGCATTACTAATAACCCATGATATAAGTTTATTAATTCTTATCACATTAGTATTGAGAAGAACTATTATTCTAGTTTATCTTTCTTCTAACTGTGAACAGGACTTGTTGAAAGTATTTAATTAGATGATATCTGATAAAGAAGATCTATTTCGTTAATATTATATATCTGATTGAGAGTATATTGACCTAAAATTTTACGCAATTTCATTCGTTCTTTTAGAAGTGATTCTAATAAAGCACTTCTTGCTTTTCCATACTTATAATATCTATAAATATTATTATGTCTCTTAAATTTCTCCAACCATCCATTAGAAAGAATTAAATCAGTTTTTTATATATTATATGCTTGAGCAAAAACCTTAGCTTTCTCTTTAATTAATAAATCAGTTAAAATAATACCTCCAGCTATTATATTCTCTATCTATAAGCTCATGATATGATTTGATATTAGAAACTTAACTTCTCTATGCCTATATTTTAAAAAAATCTGTAAGTAGTAATAAAGTTTTAAAATTATAAAAAAAATCCTTACCTAAATTTTTTATTTGAAACTTTAGTACTAACTACAGCTTTCCACTTATCTTTCTCTTTTAAAATCTTTGATATAGTACTTCTATTAATTTTTAGATCTGGATGTTTTTTATTAAAATATGTTGCAACTTTATGATGCTTTTTATATTTATTAGTATCTGATCATTCACAAATTTGATGTCTAAGATCATCATTGATAGCTGAATAGCATCTTTTAGATAGAGAAGAATTTATAATAAGGACAATAAAGAATGCCTAACAATAACTAATAAAGAAAAGTAACCAATAAAGATTTAACAAAAAATCAAAAAAGTATTGACAAGTAACTGATAAACTCTAACAATAAAAATCAAAAAAGAAGTTTTGATAAGTAGCCAACAAATTCCAAAGAATCAAAAGAAAGTTTCAGTAAATAACTAATAAATTCCAAAGAATCAAAAAAGTATTGATAAGTAACTGACAAACTCCAACAAAAATAATAATAAGTAGCCAACAAATTCCAAAAGTATTAACAGGTAACTGACAAATTCCAATAACAAAAATCAGAAAGAAAGTTTTGATAAGTAGCTAATAAATTCTAAAGAATTAAAAGAAAGTTTCAGTAAGTAACCAAAAAAATTCAAAGAATCAAAAAGAAAGTTTTGGTAACCAAAAAACTCAAGTAACAGTAAAAATAATCAAAAAAACTAACAAATTAAACAAAATTAATAGCAAACAAAAAATCAGCCAAGGAGAAAAAAAAAATAATAATCATCAAAAAAAAATTTTTTTTTGATATTTTTTGTAAAAAAAATGATAATCAATTGATAAAAATTAATTTATAGCCAATTGAATTTTATTAATTTGTAACCAATTAGAAATTGGTGATTATATAAAAGTTGAATTACTAATAAATATAATATGTACGTTTCAGATCATATGGTAATAGTGATTATAATTGATTTGTGACTATAAAGAGATAAATTAACTAAGTTAAAGTCCATTTCATAAAATCAGATTCTTATATAGAAGTGTGATTATATAGGATGTGACTATATAGAGGTCTGACTATACACATATATTAGATAATGATATACTACATTTAATATAATTTTACAAGTGCTTTTAGTGACAAATGAAATAACTTTATAAACAGATAGTAAATAGTGCTTCTTTGTTATTATATACCGAATGTAAATTATTTATTGATTTTATATTTTTTAAAAGATTTTAGAGCTACTATTAGAAATGATAGTTATACTGAAATTGATATTTATGACAAAGATGAAGAAATAATAAAAACTAATATAAAAAGTAAAGAAATGAGCGAAGATGATATAGGGTTTGAAGATATATATGAAAAAATGATGATGAAGTTTAATAAAAGTGACAAAAATGAAAATTAAAGAAAAGAAATAAGTGAGAGGGATTTAAATTAAATTGTAAATGAAGAAGTAATAATTGATTAACCTTTTAGTAATAAACAATTGCTACATTCTTTTAGTGAATTTGTTTCATATTTTGAGAATATTACTGAATCATTACTTTTTTATTGGATGCAAAAATATCATATATAAAGATAGTACTATAACTAGTTACAATCATATGATGCTTATTTATTACAAGATTGCAATTAGTTGTGATATTATTAAAATTAAGTTGCAATTAGTTGCAATTCTGTGATAAATAAGTATTACATAGTTGCAACTAGTTGCAGCACTATTTTTAATTATATATGTAAGTTATATTATTTTAAAACTTATAAACAATAATATAATTTACAATAATTCTTCACTAGCTATCTAAGCATATGACAAACTAGTTGATATAATTTGTTATTCATAATTCAGTAAAGAAGATGTTATATCAAATTACTGATGATTTAGAAAATATAAATAGAGGTTAATTTTACTTTTAATAAGATTTAGGAAAATTAATATTTCTAATAAGAAAATACTATTAACATCAGAGAAGTGTATTATTTGTTTATTATGAATATCATTTGTCATATTTTGAATAATCCTTTATTATTTAACAATTTGTATTTTAGACTAGACCAAGAAGTTACAAAAAACAAAGAACTCTGATACAGTAATATTTGGAAGAAATCAGCAAGGTTTGATCAATTATCTATAATAATCACTTAAAATGTATATTACTCTAAAAATTTTATAATATACAAAGAATCTGAGATGAAAAAATTTGGTCATATGTTAGCGATTATGCAATAAGATAGCTGACTAAAAATTAAAATTTAGCATATTTTATATATGAAGAATTACCAAGAAATCTACAAAGTAGCATGTAAAAATAAAAATCATAAAATATAAATTTTAATTTCTAGACTAAATAATGGATGATATGATTGTGATTATTAAATTACAAGTAATTGTTAAGTATTTATCAATTTCTATTCTTTATGATAACACTATAAACACCTCTAATTCTATTAAAATTAGAGAAATTCTTTATAAGTATAACAGATGCTAGAAGATGAAAGATATCAAGCATTTATATTAATATTCTTTTGAATTCATAGCATTTAAAAAACTAAGAGCATCTCTTCTGATCTATAAATTATTTATCAACTTGTATTATAATGACTTCAAAATATTCTGTAATGTTTATCTTTATTAAATAGTATTTACATTTAAATGGGTAATATGCCGCTTACTAAAAGACATTAACTTAAGAACTATTTCATAATAGGATTTATTCCTTTTAGTAGTTTCTTTGATGAATTTATCAAACCATTCATTGCAGAAATGAAAATATCAGAGAAAGAAAAAATAATGAACATTTAAGAAAATAAATACATTATCATTGTAAGCTTTAGTGATATTACTACAATTTATTACAAAGCAAAGATATGGTTAGAATAAAAAGATACAGAGCTAACAGAAGGTGTCAAATTTACAATGTGATGAAAGATACTTTAACATTAAATGATCTTGATTTACAGCTAATCTTTCATTATCATTATCAGTTAGATAAGTAATTTGAAGAAATATCTGAAGTAGTGATGATTACAGAATATAAAGCAATTGTGATTGAATATAGATTACAATTATATTTACTATTGTTTGATTAGCTGAAAAGGAAGAGACACTCATAATCACCTCAAAATTTCTACCATATTATGAATAAAAAAATGTAAAGATTTCTCAAGATCACCATTGAAATACTTTTGCTAGAAGAAAAATAGAATTTATTAGAGTCTGAAAGTTTTTTAAATACCTTAAGACATGGTAAAATTGTCAAATCTGATATCTCATATCAACAGTTTCATGATGTCAGATTCTTTATAATTAACTATAATGTTTTTGTTTATTCTTAATAGTTTTTTGAAGAATACGTATTTTAAAATTTAGAATTTAATTTATTTCAATATCAAATAGGAGTTATTCAAAGCAATTTTGCCATAAAATTTAGCTAAATGTTAGGTAGTAATGGCAAAATAATATTAATTGTATTTAAAAATTCATTTACAAAAAAAGATTATGGTAAATTGTATAATTGCTTATATTACAAATGAATGCTTTATCACAGGTATTATTATAACATTAGGTCATATATCATGAATAAAATACAAAAATTAAAAAAAGCTAAAATAACATAAAGTCAACTCTTGTTATAATGAACTCTATGTCCTAGATCTCAACTTTACTATAAAGCTATAGTAAAGATTTTAAGAGATTTGATTAGTCAATTCGCTATAATAATAGTATTTTATTATATTTATTCAAAAAATTTGTTATATCAAGAGTTTGCTATATCAAGTGTTGACTGTACATTTAAAATTCTATTACTGAATGATTCTTTATCCATTTATTATAATATTGCATACAGAAATTTAATTATTTTAATCATTTACAAATAAGCATTCAAAAACTTCAAGAATTTGCCAAATTTATATATTAACTTCTACTTATTATTTTATATAAAGAACTACATAATATTATTAAACAAAATCATTAGAATAAAAGAAATAATATTTAAGAATATTGTATTACAAATTAATCTAAAATGTGAATTTGGATTTATTAAAATATTATATCACTTTATTTGCAATATAGCATTTATTAAATGGTGGTATAGACCTGAGATTGTTTATATTAAATAATGGATTTATAAACTTATTAAAACATCTGTAATGATTGATGAGTGACTATTTATTATAAAAGATAATGTTAATATTAAAAATGATCCAAACGAAGTTATAATCAAATATTATAATATAAAAATATTTAATGTAATGTGAATTTACTAACTTATTATATTTAAAGTTTACTTATAGATAAACAATTTCTAATATATTATTAAAAAAGCATATAATCTGAAGAAATGTTACTATTAGAAAATTTTCATGAAGAATTAAAATTAACATATGATAATTTTAATAACAGTTCTACAATATATTATAGTATGCTATCATTTTTGAATATATAAGTTTTGCTTTTAAAGAAGAAAAAGATAATGCAATTATATGCTATTTATATATTATGAATATTGTATCAATCAATATTGAAAATGAAGACAATTTTGCGATCATAAAAGTGAAATTTTGTCATCAAAAAAATAATCTTTGATTTGTATTTATTATTATTTACTGGTTCAAGAAATTAACTTAAATAATACTAAGCTGTCTAATATATAGGTTGCAAATAAGAAATACTAATTAATAAAGAATTTTCTCTATTAGCCTAGTGAATGTGATTAATAATGTGCATTTTGTTTATAGTTACAAGAATGAAAAATATGTCAAAGATAATCATAATTCTAGAAATGATTTAATTTATATTTTTTCAAGTCTATTTAATGTTTATTATTGGTAAAACAATCAAGTTTTATATAACAATTTACATTTTATTTATATTTATAATAATAAATTTATAATAGAAAGTTTACAACCTTGATCACACATGAAGATGAAGTTTTATAGAAGATTTTATGGATTATTTAAATAACGTCTATATAATAATACATTTTACATAATTTTATAAATATAATTTTTCATTAAGTTCATCCTCTCTTATGTAAGAATTTATTAAAGAATTTGCCTCTTTATATTTCTTTTTATATGAAAACACTTTTCTCTTTTTCCTTCTTTCTATAATTGATCACAAAAATATTTTCATCTTATTTTATATTCAACTATTGCTTTTTTAAATGTTAATATGACTATATCTTCAATTTATTCATCTTTCTCTGATCTAAATTATTTAGTGAATCAAATACTATTTCTACAATTTATAAATTAAAATTGATTATACTTTAACTACCATCTTCTTAAAATTACGTAAAAACCTACTGGTTTATTTTAAACTATTCTACTACTTTTATAAAAACTTGGATTCCTTAATATGCAGTAACTGCAAAGTGACTATATAGTAAATATATAGTTATTATCTTACTTAGTAGTAACTTAATTGTAACCTAATAGAAAATATGCAATTACTACATAGTAAAAAAACAAAGTTTTAGTAAAGACCTTTTATTCTTAAGTGCTTATATATCTTAGCTTATAATTTTTTCACTATCCAGAATAAATATTACTGACAGATAATAATATTTGCTTTTTACAAATTTTCAGGTTATACTTTTCTCTTCTAATCCCTAACTCTACAACTTATTTTCTTTATATATCTTCTTTTATATAATCACTCTCCTTTATCTTTTATAGTATATGTTTCCTTTTGGATTTTCTTTTTTCCATAAGTCTCCTGGATGTTTGTAATATAATGAACATAATGTTTAAAGTTTGAATCAGTATAGGCGTTCTAGATACCTAATAATTTAAGTATAACTCAGTAACTTTTTAGAATTATGCTAATTAGAGTTATATTAGATAAATTTAAAGTTATATTATAATAATAGATTTACAATCTATTTATGGCTTTAAAAATAAATTTATTATATAATTTATTATAACTTTAATATTTATTTAATATAAATGTAAAATTAATTAAATATAACTTAAATATACATTTAAAATAAATTTATTTTAACTTTAATATAACTTAAATATACATTTTAAATAAATTTACTTTAACTTTAATATAACTTAAATATACATTTAAAATAAATTTAATTTAGTTTTAATATTTATTCAATATAATTTAAATATGTATTTAAAATTAGATTATCGTGATATTTATAATTTTTATATGATTTGATTAAAATTAGTTAATTATTTTTTTAATATGTGTTAACTTTATATATATGATACAATTATATTTAATTTTACAATGTAAAACTATATTGTAACTGAGTTTTAGTTATAAGATCTATGATAAAATTTTGACTTGATCATAATATAGTTTGATTTTAAAAATTTCTGCAAAGAAATTGTTAAGCTGATTCAAATATTAATAATACCTATAAGACTTAAAAAAAATCCTAAGGTTATTAACTTTAATAAATAGAATTAATTATTAAAATCTTTTAATATAAATATTAAGATAACTGAAAATGAATCTGATAATAATATTTAAAGCAAATTAATTTACTTAAAATAACTGAACTAATCTAAATATTTTAAATTAAATAAATCAAATTAGATCAAAATAGTTTATCATATCTGATCTATTCTAAAAATATATTATGTATAATTAATTAAATAATCTATTTTATATAGAATTTTAATGATATCTTTGATATAAATTATTTTAATTAATATAATAATAATATTAATAGGATTTTAAAGATTTTATAAAGTTAATAAAATTTATCATCATAATTATTTATTAATATTAAAAATTAAAATAAAAAAATAAAAATAATAATTTTTTTAAAGATGTAGTAATGCAATTTATTAAGCTAAAAAATCCTAATTTTTATAATATAAAAAACTAGACTAAAAAAAAATAAAATAGTTATTAGGATAGCTGTTAATAACTATCTAGCACTATTAAAATAATCTTTAAAGGACTAACTATAAATATTAAAAATAATTTACATATAAAATTATGGTGTCTTTAAATGAAATACTATTCAATATAATAATACATATTTGATTTACAAAGTTAATAGAATACTCCAAAATGAAAGGTGATATAAATACTAAAAAAGATTATGAAAGTAACATTTTAAATATAAATAATTTTATTTTTGAAGAGTTTTTAATATTATTAACTAGATTTTGCAGTTTGCGAGAGACTTTGTTTCCCATTTAGAATTAAATAATTGATTATATAATCAATTCAATTAAACTTTAAAATTTCATTTATAATAAATAAAAAATAAATCAAAATTTTGAAAATATTTAAATATATTGATAAAAAAGAAGTTTAATTTTTATTAATTAATTAAGTTTTCTAATTTAATTTTTCTTTGCAGTTAATTTTTTTTTAATTATATTTATTAATTTTTATTTCAAAAGACAAATATTAGCATAAAATTTGTCATAAAATATACTGCATATATTTTATAGGCAAATTTTTCTTATAAAAAACTTACTGATAAGATTATTGGATAAACTATATAAAACTATTCACCTTACAACTTGGGTTTTAGCTTATGAATAATTTAAATTTAATGTTAATTATTAATTATTAATAAGTTTTTAATATTGCAAAATTATTGCTTATTTGTAGCTAATAAATACTTATTTAGAATTTTATATTTTATTAAGATATGAAATCTTCCAATTATATATAGTATGTAGATTATTTTGATTATTTTATTTTATTTTTAATATTATTAAATTAATTTAGCATCAATATTACTTCATTTTTACTAAATAAAAATATTCTGCTTACATTTAAAATTGAATACAACACTATATTCTTGAAAATTTCAATAGAAAATCTAAAGAATCTGAATCTTTAAAAAAAATTGACTTTGTATAAAAGCCATAAAATATCTGCTATTTATAATATTAGTGTGATAGAATAAATCTAAAAAGAACCTTTTAGGTGATATATGGGTTGATTGCTAGGAAAATCAGGTTCCGGGAATTTTTTAGCAAAATTGAGATTTTTATTGCATTTTAGTTTTTGATGTTATTAGATTAAAATGTATTAAGCTCTTTACTTTAGTCAAAAATTTCTCGGAACCTGATTTTTCTAGAAACACTCCCATATGGTTAATGTCCTTGGTCTTTTTATTTAACGACTACAAAATTCTCTAATGATGTATATTCTCTTTTGATCTATTTTATAAAATACAATTGTAACTTTATATTCATAAAATGAATTTAATGACTTGTAAAGTTCTTTTTATTAATGAATTTTATCTTATAATCTTGATTTATATATAGTTTAAATACTTAAATACAAATACCTTTTAAACACATTATGAGGATTTGATCACATGATCAATTCATTCTAATTCCTCATACTAATGC
Source organism: Funneliformis caledonium (assembly GCA_910591825.1). NCBI lineage: Eukaryota > Fungi > Glomeromycota > Glomeromycetes > Glomerales > Glomeraceae > Funneliformis > Funneliformis caledonium. Next base: position 10,082 of record CAJVPQ010000168.1, read on the forward strand.
TATTCTTAATATTAATTCTAATTGTATAGTATAATGATAATTAATGCTAAAAAAAATAATCAAAAATTATGATTCGTTGCTTATTATAATTTGAAAGAGGAATGTTATTAGTTGAAAAACTTAATAGATATGCATCTAATGCTTAAGTAATTAATGTTTAAAGATTAGATTTTATGTAAACTGAACTTACAGAAAAAGATATTCAACCCTTTTTAATGTTAGATTAGATCAAATTTTTAATAAATTGATAATTATAAAATTATCAAATTATCTTAAGACTAGATTTTCAGGGAATGGCTCTTAATCAGGTAGAATTTTAATAGCTATTTTTGTGGTAACGAACGGTCAGAATTCTTGAAATTGGAAAGAGAAATCTTGAAAATCTTATAAACTATCAATTAGTAAAAAAAGTATTAATTACCAGTATTGAAGGTTAGAATAGTTTGTTGTGCTTGATTTTTCAGTAATAAAGAGTTTTCATAAGTAATATATATATATGTATCAAAGGGAAGCACTGTTAATATTTATTAACATTTATTTATAATTAAATTCTAAAGCTAGAGAATTATTATACTTGAGTCACATAAGAAGAAATTTCTTTGATAATATAAAAAAAAATAAAAAAGTATCAGAAGTTTTAGTCAGAACCCATAGTAATTGAAGTAATAATGATAGAAATTCAAAATATTTATAGTGATTTATCAGATAGAATTCATAATGCAATTCGAAAAATGGCTTTGTAGAATGAGTCATGATATGTTAACTCTATTTCAAAATGAAATTTGTGTTAAAAACTCACATATTATTAAATCTGCATAACTAAAAACTTTATTTCAATATAAAAAAAATCTTAATATATGACTAACATCCAATTATTCATAAAAGTATCTATTATATTTTAAAATAGTTAATTCTGAAATTAAAGGCCATTTCTTTCTCTAATTTCTTTAATTCCATTTAGAAAGAAATAATATAATTAATATAATTAAAATTATATATATTATTTAAATTTACTGTATAATACTAAATACTATTATTTATCAAATAATCGTATATACAAAAAAGTATATTTAAATATTATGATATATGAAGTATATTTCTTTAATATTATATGTCTCATGTTTTTATATATAAAAATTTTAGATCATAAAAATGATTGTATTATCATATAAATATATAAACATGATCACTATCATTTAAAATTAATCATATAACTAATCTGACAACTTAGTCAATGAACTATTTTGTTAAATGTAAAACTATCAACTGGTTGGTTCATTCATATAAAGTACCTATTAAGAGTTCTTTTTCTAAAATTATAAAATATTCAATTATACAAGTAATTAATGATCATTGTTAGTCCTTGATCAATCATTGAATTAATATTAAATCTTTTATCATCTAATTAAAGAACTTTTCTTTAATAAGATCTGATTATTTAGATTTTTGATTAGGTTTTAAGTTAATAATTATTGGCAGACAAAATTGTGTAACTTGATTAGTAATTCTATTTTTTTGAACAAAAAGGTAAAAATTTTTTGATCACATAACAAAAACAAATGGTTAATTGGTTTTTGTTGAAATTTTTTGTGATCAGAAATTCCCAAACTCAATTCTGAATTTTGATCACATATTTGAATTATTAACAGATTTGCGACTAAAAACCTGAATGATCAGAAATAAACAAGCCTAATATCAAATTATTTTATCACTATTTTTGTTATAATTTTCTCACAAATAATAGAATCTCTTAGAAATGAAGAATCAATTTCTTTTCAAAAATGAAAATTATATGGTTACTTTCAATAGAACCATTTGCTTATATTATATAAATATTTCATGTTCAAGATGAATGTTATTTTGTCTTATTATTAAAAACAATATAATGTAAAAAACTATAAAAAAAGTTTATTGTTATAGGCGTAAATTTGTGAAATGAATTGAAAGACTGGCTTATCTTATTTTTTTTTTCTATTATTTTAACGTTCTTATTTTTTTTCTAGTTCTTGATCAAGTTCCATCTGATCAGTTTGTCGTAGTAAGGTAAGTGACAGATTTTTTTATTTTCTTTTTTTTCTATCATTTTAATGCTCTTATTTTTTTATTTTTTTTCTAACTCTTGATTAGGTTCCATCTGATTAGTTCATCATAGCAAAGATAAGGTTTTTTTGTATTGTATCAGATTACTAATCTTTTTTTTTATTTTCCTTTTTTTATTTAGACGATTTTAGATTTAGATTTAGATTTTAATTGGATTGTTCAAGTGAAAGTAAGTTGCGAATTTATATTATTTTTTAACATTGTTTTGGATTACTAATTGTTTTGTCTTTTTAATTTAATCAATCAAATTAATAGTCAATTACGCCTTGTCTACCCTTAAAAAGTTAAGCTTAAATTTTTATATATATTTTTTTGATTTAGTAAAAAGGAGTTGATCATCTATGCCATTATAGATCCTTTTTTTACAATATCTAATAATTATATTATACAAACTGATTTTAATTTTTTTAAAAAAGGCTAGAATAGAAACATAAAAATTTGTAAAAAAAAAATACAGACATTTTTTTTGATATATATAAAGAACTTCTGTTCCATTAAAATATTACAGGAAAACAGTATACAGAAACATTATAACGAATTACTGAAATAGTATAACGAATACAGTAACAGTAAACAGTAATAATGTTTTCTTAAAAATGGCATCAAGATTTTTTTGAAAATCTTTCCTTTTTTATATATTACAAGGCAATAATCAGCGGGCAATATGAACACAATTTTCCTTTTAAGTCAATTTACTTACCTTTTTTTATATTGGTCAAATATTATTTTTTATCAACCAAAATGTATATTTCGTTAAAGGGCAATATTTATGATAAAAAATCAGGTCAACTTTGTTGTAATGAAGTGCTAAAATGAAATCTCATTTGAAAATAAAAAATTAAGATCCATAATTTTTTTTTTTTCAAAAAGTAATTAATAAGAGAAAATTAAATTTTATAAAAAGGAGAATTTTCGATAAAACTTGGCCAGCTTCAAGTTTTCCTCGAAATACATAAATTTTAACATATACTATATTTTTATTATAGTAAATTATGACACGTTTAATTCCCTCATAATTAAAAATAAAAAAAAAATTATTAAAGATATGCGGCAAGGAAATATTTGAAACTAAAATAATTCTTGTATAAATGTATCTTCAATTATTATTGTAAAAGCAAAAAGATTTGAATTTTATTTTTTATTTTATTTTTTTTTTTTGGAATTGGTTTTATTCGAACCCAAGTATTCGAGAATTCAAATGATTTTGAATAAATCTCATGATATTGCTGGGAATCGGTGAAATCATAATTTTTCATTTTTCATAAAGTAAGAAATAAAATTGTCGGTACGAATTACATACATGTATCTATGGAACTTGATTAAACGTACATTATTTAACAAGTTTTCCAAGAATTTTCATCACTAAATACATATTTGTTCTCAAGAAAATTTATCAAATACTACGAATTTAGCAATGTTAAATTTATGAAACGATTTTAACGAAAGAGTTTGTTTTTATTTAAAGCATGCCAAAACAGCCAGAACCAATTTTTTTGAACAACATTACTGTTAAATAACTTTTCGTGAGGTAATACGAAATATTATATAAAATTTAGTAAAAATCATTTTTATATTAGTAATATTTAGCTTGAACTCCAACGTGATATTATCAACTTTTACGGGATAACTTCAAAGCAAAGTATAAATATATTTCTATTTTTTTTTTTTTTAACTTTTTCACATTTTTTTAAAATATTTCCCAAAGTTGAATCAATTTATTGATTTAGAATCAGATAAAACATTCAAGTAGTTAATTAAATTTAATTATAAACTAGATTAGGTTGTTGTGCAGCGAATGTGTCGCCGTTAGATAACTACTTTCTTGATATTTGCCACCTAACTGCTCCGCCGTGACGAGCCGAAGGGTCCATCCGACCACGTTCGTCCGAAAGGGTAATTAAAAAAAATATAAAAAAAAAAGAAAACGAATTAAAAAAAATTAAAAAAAAAATAAAAAGATTAAAAAAATTAAAACCCGCGATTATAAAAAAAAAAAAAATTAAAAATTAAATTTAAAAAAATTTAAAAATTTAATCAATTCGATTTTATTCGAATCGATTCCAATCCGAAGGGTTCATCCGAAGTATCAAATGACAATTATTTTGCATTTTTATTTTACATCGAGTTTGATCCATATTACATTTTGTCGTTAAACAAATGGGAGGTAAGCTATTAAAATCAACTTACGGATCATATGATTTACTATGTTCGTAACTCGATTTTAATAGCAAACCTCCCAAATCTGCATCCGAAATAATTTATGAAGACGATATAATATAAATATTTATTTTCCAAATTTATTTCCCTTTACTTAAATTTAAGTATTTTTGTTTTTATATACCGATCTCACAAATCGTTATTTTATTAGTTATTCCACTTTTAAATTAACATTATCCGAAGAAATCATTTTACAAGATAAAATACCCGGAAATAAAAAATCCGTTGATAACTACATATTTAAAAAAATCCTAGCATTATGAAAATTTCGTCTATAGTGTGATAAATGTGTTCCGTTTCCTGTAATTCTTCATTTCATTTTCTTTCTTGAAAAAGTTCAACCAACAGGTCTGAATTAATCGAACACTTCATTCCGCAAAAAAAATCAACAATCTAGGGCTATATGATATTAAAGGGTTGGCAGATGATATTACGGCCCATCTTATATGATCTAAAAGTAAGTAAATAATATAAATATTTATTTAACTTGCAAATTTATCGCTTTATTTAACTATCATAATTACATGAATCATATTTATAAATAGATTATAACCAACCATTTTTTTTATTTTTACATCAAAATGACATAAACGAAAGATTAACCTGTTACGTCTTTTAAAAATATTGATGTAATAAAGGAAGGATGATGTAGAAAAGAAAATGTAGAAAGAAAAAAGTTATTATCACTATAGATTCTTTAAATTATATTTTATCATTTTTATCGTAATATTAAAATTTTTACAATCAATCAAGTCACCTGATCCATACTATACGTGACATAAACCATGAGGCTATGTAAGTGGCTGTACTTCCCGTTATTTATAGCCATCAAATTACACTGCCACAACCTATTATGTCACGTTTTTAAAAATAATTTATTGTAAAAAGAAATTTTGTATGAAAAGTATGAAAAAGGGCAAAAGAATGAAATCGTGTCCTGCATAAACTTAAATTTAGAATATACATGAATAAAATGTGATAACGAATTATTTCATAAAAAAAAAAAAAAGTAAATTTATATGATACTATGATGATGAAAATAAAAAAATAAAAAAATAAATATTTCGTTCAATTTTTGAACTTTTGAACGAAATATAGGATGTATGAAATACTTTTTTAAATGAGGCTTTGCTATCAATCTTCCGAATTTATCATTTTTATGATTGATCGAATCGAGATTAAAATTTCCTAAAAGTTTACATAAACATATTTTTTTTTAAATCTTCGATGTAATTAATGTTCCCGAAAGGTTAGATAAAATTCAAATCTTCGGTTAATTAAGAAATACATTATAATGGCTGTGAATTAATTTAAATTTTTTTTAGCACAGCCACGATTCGAACAAATTTAATAATGAAGGATTGGTTTATTGATAAAAGGTTTTTTTTTTTTTTTTTTTTGGATTTTTTAAAAAAAAAAAAGTAAACAAATAAAAAAAAAAAGAAAATTTTTTGTTAATAACCTTCATTTTTCGTAATATCAAAAAAAAAAAAAAAAAAAAAAAGAATTTCATTGATTTATTTTCTCTCTTATCGTTAAATTATGTGCCAAGATAATAAAATCGATGAAGATTGTTCTTATGAAAAACGGTACACGTCTGAAGAGAACGACAACGATCATGAAAAAGGTACAAAAACGGTAACATTCGATCATGATACAACCTACCAAGATGTTACCATTGCGGCCGCAGAAAATTCTCCGGCAGCAAATCAATCCAAAGATCGTCCAGGATTTTTTCACGAGACTTCAACAAAAGTCGCCTTTGGTGTGGCTATATTAATTGCTTTTACTATTGGAATCATCACAATTTACTTTATTAAGTGCAAACGCCGCAGAAGGAAAAAAAATAGGGTTTCTAGACACCAGCTTCAGCTAAAACCAAAACGTACTAGTAAAGATGCTAAAGAGATGCAATTTGTTGAGGATTAAGAGACAATTACAATCATCATCACCATCAACAATAGACATGTATATAGATTTTTAGGTTTTACAGTTCGATAGGTCAAATTTTCTTATTTATTACAAACTTATTATAATTTTAACTGTAAATTGTATTTCCTTTCTAAAACATATTATAAAGAATATTTATTATTAAAACACAATCTTTATAACATATGTTAATATAAAGTAATAAAAATTTTTTTCATTATTATTATAATAATCCTCCTTATAATGGCAATTCCGATCGAAATATATGGGCCACAAAATAAAATTTTTTTCGAATTTTAGCAAGATATAATATTATTACAATAATTAAGTTTCGGCATTATTGTCATGAATTTCTTACAATGAATTAACCAAGACAATACATCTTCTCATAAGGATATTGTGTTTTAAAAAAATTACTCGTGGATAGTTTTGGATGCCTTGCGTAATGATCAATGTCGTTGTAATTCTTCATACTGTAATTAATATTTACCGGAATAAGGAACCTTGTATGTTATTAAGTATAAGATAATATCGATATAATCATTGCCCGTCGCTGAAATTTCGGTCATAGAATTTTTCGGAAAATACTAATAATATCTTATTTAAGGATTCCGAGAATCCGTACGGAATAAAATCATTTCTTACATAATCGTCGCTAAATTTTTCCCTCATATGAAACGAAAATAAAAATGTAGTACACAGTTACATTAAACTAGATATGTTTAACGAGAATCAAAATAACTTTCATCGATTATAAAATAAAAGCATTAATAAAAAAAAAATTATTTTTGAAGCATGCATTCGAGTAATTAAAACATTTTTAGATAAATAATAATATAATAATAATAAAAATACACACTACTCTTAATTATTAAAACTAATTTCATGGCCCCAATCTGCATATTCACAATAAAAATCATTATAAAACTTGTAAAATTCTTTGTTTAATATTTTATTGATCAAGCCTTTGTTTGTATAAACTCTAAAAAAAGCTTCTTTTGAAATACTATATGATTGAAGATATTTATGTCTCGGTCATGACCATGACCATTAACATTACTAGTTTATTTTTTTAGTTGCCTTTTTTACATACTGGCACATGGATGAAATTATGTTTTGTTCTAAAATGTTCGAGTACGAAACCTCTTTTATATATTACCGACAATATTACACGTAATGTTTTTGTTCTAAGGTATTCCAAAATGTTCATTTGTTTGGTATAATTTTTTTTGTTCTAAAACCTTTCAAGATGTTTGAGTACGAAATCTCGGGTTTTGCTTACTGATATAATAATTGTCTTGATCCTAATTGTTATTATAAAAGATTCCAAAATTTTCCATTATTTGAAAGTAATATATTACCGAAGATATGATACGTTATGTAACCTTCCAAATGTTCGAGGTGTTTACTTACTTATTATGGTCATGGTTCTAATTGTTAAAGGTAATATTCTAAAATATTACTAGTTTCACGCGATCAGCACATATAAACTGTGCCCACTTGAGACTTTATTTTCTACTTTTTCGCTCAAATAAGAACAATTCTGCAAATGCTCTATGGATTACTATTTCCCACTGTATTATTATTTATACACGCTATTGTTGGTCTCTGAAGGAACGTGAAGAAAGTTTTTAAAAACTTTATAGGCGAAAGCGATGTTTCTTTTTTCTTTTTCTTTTAATAATAACTCTTTGCATAATTTTTCTTTTCCTAATCTATTAAGAGAAAACCTTGACTACCAACGAAATGAAACGAAGGAATTTTCGATAACGCCACGCTACATAAAATGAAGAACTTTCGATTCAAGGTAAAATTATTGAAAAGGCACTTATCGCGCTCAATGTTATTTGATATCAAATAATTAAGTTTTAATGATACTTTATATATTGTGAGTGATGAAAGTGTCCAAGGAATAATTCTGTTATGCTCAATTTCACTTAATAAATTTTCACGAAAATCAAGAATGAAACTATCATGTGATGAATACTTTAAAAAAAATTTATATATACATATATAAAGTTAAGGTTGATTTATTGAATTTAAAGTCTATCTACTTCCCTCCATTTTTCACCGAAATTTTTCACAGCTATTTTTTTATTTTTTATTTATTTTTTAGTCGGTTGGTCCCGGCGCAAAAAGGTAAATCCCACATCTAACGGATTATGTTTACATTCCAAAACAAAAACTCTCAGATTCCAACCATGTCCTAAAGATTTTTTTTGGAAATGAAACATGTTGCCCTACTACATCCAAGGAAAGGTAGCAGCATAATTTTTACCGGTATCATCATGTAATTATACTTGCTTAGTTAACGTCGTCTTGTCATTTTAGCAGCAGGGTGGTCCGAATATTGTTAAGAGAAACGATGACCATCCACGCCGTCAAAAGAACGATAGTCTACATCGTGTCCCATAAAATGAAATTTTTTCTAAACACAACCTTATTCTTTAAATTTGAATACTTTATTAACTTTATTAAAAACTTCTTATTTATATCTCCTTTTATATTTGCTTAAATAACAAATGTTAAAAATTGTAATTTCTTATTATTTTCTAAGCAAAAGATCACTAGAAAATATAGGAACATTAAGAGAGCTCTTTTAAAATTTCTTATTTTTAAAAGAAATATATATAAATAATAATAATAATACACAAATGTCCCAACGTAATAAAAATTATATTAACATGTCATGTAAAATTCTATCAAATTAAAAGATATTTAAATTTTGAAATATTCGACGCAGATATTATAAGATATAAATACTAATTGTCTAAAAAAAAAAATATTTATATTGTCAATAGGATAATATGTAGATATGAGCAATGCTTCATGTCTTTGTTAGTATTTGAATAGTTTCAAATTTTTCCTGATAATTAATCCAAAATTCTAATCATGATCAATTTTTTTTTTTTTTTTTTTTTTTTTTTTTTGATTCATGGGCTTTATTTAATTCGACGTTTCGTGTAGTACGATATTACTCGATCCGACCAATAAGGTTTAGAACAAAATTTGTCAATATGTAATTTGCTAGGTATTACCTAATTAAATTTGATCCACTCTGAAATTACTATAAATATCATTCATTTCATTTTTAAATTTCTTTCTCCCTTTTTTTTTTTATTTTTATATAACGACAATGGCAGTTCAATTTCTTCCGCTGTTGTCCAAAAATTTTATGAATATATTAGATGATGATGAACATTACGATGTTACAATTGAAGTTGGACAAGACCCCGAAGTGAAAATATTTCGAGCCCACATGATTATTTTAAGTTACCGTTCAGCATACTTTCGTAGAACTTTATCTACATACGAAAAAAATTCTAAGAACGCTCTTGTTCACATTAAATTACAGAATATCGCTCCTAACATCTTTGAAATCATTTTAAAGTAAGTTGTTTAATAAATAAAAAGGTGTGCGTTTATTTATATTTCTATATTTATACTAATTTGAATACTTTGAAAGATATATTTATGGTGGTACACTCTTGTTGGATGGATTGATACCTTTAGATGTATTTTATATCTTGGTTGCAGCTGAAATACTTAAATTACATGAAATTGTTGATTATTTACAACCATATTTGATTGAGCGCAAATCTAAATGGATGAAAAAACACATTTCATTTATTCATAATACGATATTTCAGCATAACAACTTCATCGAACTTCAAAATTTTTGTATAGATTTTATGACAAGATATCCTGAGAAAATATTCAAATCACCTGATTTTGCTTGCATTTCAGAAAAAGCTTTAATCTCTTTGATTAAACGAGATGACTTACGAATGGAAGAAATTGATGTTTGGGAGCATATATTGAAGTGGGGACTTGCACGAAATCCCACTTTACTGCCAGATCCTGAAACTTGGTCTGACGATAATTTCAAAACAATGAAAGTTACCTTGCAAAATTGTTTATCATTTATTAGATTCTTTCAATTATCATCAAAAGAATTTTTGGAAAAAGTGATACCTTACCAAAAGCTATTTAATGCTCAACTTTTTAAGGATCTACATTTACATTATTTGGATATCGAGAATAAGATCATTAAGATAGTTCCAACTATTCAATCAGCAAGAGGCTTAAACATTGACTCGAAATTGATTACAAATAAAATAGCAGCATATATTGCAAGTTGGATAGATAAAAAAGAAACTAAGCATCCTATATACGGATATACACCTTATAATACTTTTGATAATCCGTATGAATTTAAATTATTATCACGCACAAGCCGGGATGGATCTACTCCTGAAATTTTTCATAAGTTCTGCGACAGCAAACCAAGAACTGTAACAATTGTTAAAGTGAAAGAAACTAATGAAATTCTTGGAGGATATAATCCTTATATATGGGAATCAAGCGACGAATTTAAACTGTCATCAACTAATGAAAGCTTTATATTTTCATTTACATTTATGAACTTAAAAGATGCTGTTTTAAGTAGAATAAAAAATTACGATTGTGCAATTGTATCTTTTATCAGGACTGGTCCAATTTTTGGCGGCGAGGATCTTCAAATTGTCGGAAACTACGGTATTTGTAGTAATAATCACTATGAAAAAAGTATAAGATCTGTAAAAGAAGTATTCGTAATAGAAGAGCATGAAACATTTCAAATATTTAAAAGAGAAACAGATTAATTTGAAACATTATAATATTATAACTTTATATTCTAAGGAGAATTTGTTGAGTTCTTTCATGAAAATAAAAAAGAAAGAATTCCAAGTACTTTATTATCGTCTTAGGTTATCATCAATAAATCATTAAATAGTAATTTTTCGTAAATTGTTTCCTTATCTATTATATATAAATAAATGGATGCAGTGTATGATCCAACTTCATGATCAGTCAACCAATTAATGTATTCAGCTCATTAACTGTGTTCTTCTGATTGTTTGTCTTCACTGCAATACTTTGCAGTTAGATCAGTTATAAATACATAATTTGAGTTATGTGTATTCGATATATATAATTTTAGAGGTTAAAATAAGTAATTAATTACTTAAAATATATTTATAATTATTATAGTTTTTTAGTATATGAAGATCAAATATCATTTCTGTCTATTTGCATCATAAAGCTGAAGTTACAATCATAGGTATATCTCACTTAAAGTTGTTAAAGGTGGCTGATGCCTTACAGTTTGAACATATCAACCAATAGAGATGTCGAATAAGTAATGCCATCATCGTCAATATGGGAATTAGAAGGTACAACCTGGTCGCACATATTAAAATCGTTCTACGTTAATCCAATCAATGCCTTTAATCCATTTCGTATCCGTTTTATTTTATTTTATTTCATTCAACATTTAAGAAATCACGTTTTTTAACATTAAGAAAATTTCGGCCAATATATTTATCAAACTCCTTTAATTTTACGATTTTCATAATTTCATTTAATTTTTTAAACTTTATTGTATCAGTTAAAATATTTTATTCTTGCAGTCGATCTCTCTTCCGATCTCAGAAGTATAAAAGTTTTTTATTACGTTCAATATATTCAAATACATTATTAAAAAAAAATAAAATAAATGCGATGTAAAGTCAAATATTCATTACTTTAACGGTTCGTGCTCAATTGATTCGACGCACATTTTTTATTATTATATAGTTTGTACACACATAATAGTTGTAATTTTTGATCTAAACATAAATAAAATCTAAAGGACAGTAAATCCAGTCGCTAGTCAGGTGTTATACTATTATCAAGTAGATGATAAATTTTATTAAAAAAAAAATCATTGTACAACATTTTGATAGTAATCAATACTCGTATATTTAATTTAATTTCAAGAAGCTATTACAGTTCAACAATTTTTTTTATAATTTACCCTTTTAACTACAAAACTTCTACGCCACAATTAAAATTTTGACGTGAAGGCAATAATAGTATTTATTTATTTAATTTATTTTTTTAAAGAAAATGAATAAAAAAATAAAAATAAAATACAATAATATTAATATTAATAATATTAATAATTAAAGAAAAAAATTGGAAGCAAATTTCTTTGATATTACTATCAAAAAGGAACTCTGACCAGCCATCTTTATGAAACAAAAATTTGCTTGGTACTCATTCTATTTGCTACAATTCCATTGTCAATGCTATTTTACATCAATGTTGGTTTGCTGCAGCTTGTCCTGATTATCCTAATGTTCCAGTACTCGATACAATGTTTATAACACGAAGAATCAATAGCTTTATCGAATCATATACCAAACTCGTTACTATATATTTTCTTCGATTGTAATTGTTGTAATCCTGTTACAAAGTATATTTGGAAGTCAGTGTCCAATTCCAGCTGGAGCTAAATTTACTTCGGAATTTTCAATTCTAGTGTATGAAAATGTCAAAAAGAAAGATTTTGATATTATAGATTTTTATAAAGCAGATAAAGCATCAAGTCAAAATCTAATTAATAATTTAAGTGTTATTTAAGAAATTAATCAAAATATTGGTAATTATAATTTAATAATTTCTTTAATTTAACACATATATTTTTAATTTAATAGAGGTAAAATAAATAAGTAATTTAAATATAAAAGTAATATATATATATTAATTTATTTATATTATTGCATTTTTATAATAGATGAAAATAATTAAAATCTATTTATAAATATATTAAAATTTTTTCTTTTATTTTTTTATATTATGATAATTTTTATAAAATATTTATTCAGTAATACTGTATATATAATAAATTTTATAAAAAATAAAGTTTGTAATTATTCAAATAAACTCTTATTTGTAAGCTAAATTATAATGATAAAATTAATTAAACTATGAATTATTAATTCTTTATTAAATTGGTTATTAATAAGTATTCAATTTAATAATTAATATAAATAAATTAAATTAATTATAAAATAAATAATAATTTATTTATTTATTAGTTAGAAATTATTTTGTATTATTAATAATAAATATTATATAATTGATAATTAGTTCAGAGTGAAGCAAAGAATTATATAGGACTAGATAATGTGATACAAAAGTATCCCAATGTCTGCTCACTTACAGCTTGAGTCAATACTGATTGGCTTTTACAATATTTTTTTAGTTAAGGTTGTTCTGGACTTAATAATGGTTCCCTTTTTCTAATTTATAATACAATTTTAATATTTGTATTAATTATATAATATAATATTTGAATCAGAATTTAAATTAGAATTTAAGTATAGGATTTGAGAATTAACTTAAATTTGTATTTAAATACTATGTATTAAAATATTAATTCAAGCTCAATTATTTATAAGATAATTATTGCTTAATTTAGAAATTTAATGAAATAGAAATTATTAATATAATAACTAAAAAAATATTATAAAATATCATAATAAATGAAATTATATTTTATATTTATTAAATAATGCATTTATAATAAATTATTAAAATTAATCTTTAAGATAGAGTTAATATTAATTATTTTAATAATAAATTTTTATTCTAACATGTAATACAACAATTATAGTATTATATAGGATTAATTATGATAAGAACATTGTAAAATAATATTATTTAAATGAAATAAGTTATTTATATTAAGAGTTAATAACAGCAAAATTGTCAAATAACTATATATGATCTTATATATATATATATAAGCTAAGAATATTCTTTACAGGATTCATTAAACAGTCCTTAATAACTTTTACATCTTTTTATAAAGTATTTTAAAAAGCAATTTTGATATATATATATATTCAATATAATATATTCAGGAAACTGAAATAATACAACACAAATTGATTTCTTATTTTTCAATTTGTGTTTATTAAAAATTAAACACAAGTTTATAAGTGAATAGCTAATATCTAATATTAGTAAAGTTAAAAGTATGCATTTTCTTATTATACTAAAATTGGTTTATTCTACCAAAAGTTATTATTTAAATAAGTTGGATTAATGTCTGATTGAATTTTTTCTCGTTCAAATCCAATTATGCAATTATAAATAATAGTTCTATATTCTATAATATAAATTCTTTTTGCATGCTTTACAATTGAGTATGATAGTTTTTAGTATCACAAGCAAGGATGTATTGAGATCCTTCTTTAATAATAGTATTAGCAATTCGATTTGATTTAGATATTTTCACAGTAAATATCTTCCATTCATCCTTTGGACATTGATAACCAATAGCAGTAATTAAAGGGATTTTAGAAAATTGTTGATTAGTATTCAATTTCTAACTTACTAACTTTTTTCAGATTTAATAACTTATAATATAAAATCTTTCAAATAATTTTTGTTTATTATTCACCTAACTACGGCAATGATTTTCATTCTATAACTTCTTCGTAAGTTTGATTTAAAGAAAAAAAAATAATTTTTTTTGGATAAGTTCAAATTTTCTTTAAAATAAATTATACTTAACGTTAAATGAATTTTTCTTGATTAATAGCTACGAGATACGAAGAAATTCGGAGATCCGAAGCCATCCGTCGGAAATGCGGGATATCTGACGTATCTGATGAAAATTTATTTTAAATTTTTTTAAGAAAACTTTTACTACTCTGAACTTGAACGAACCGAACTTGGGGTTTGTGGTGTACAAAGGTGGGTATTCTTTTTCAGCTATTTGCACTTTAAAAACGTTATGTAACGTTACTTTATTTATTTTTTTAGAACGCCAAACTGAAAGGACCCGAAACCTTGAAATCTTTGAAACTTTGATCGTAAGTCACTTTAGTAGTTTTTTTCTTTTCTTTATTTTTTTTTTATTGAAAAAAAATTAAAAATATAATTGACAATTAGGACTTACTTCCGATCCAAGATTCAAAGTTTCAAGGTTCCCGACCGTTCTACAAAAGTAAGAAGTAAGTTATACTGTAGTCTTAGTATTTTATAAAAATAAATAACTATTAAAACTTACTTCTAATCCAAGATTCCAAGGTTATAAGGTCCTAAAAGAAAAGTTTCTAAAAGACGAATAGATAAAAAAACAAAATTAAATAAATCATAACGTTTTTAAAATATAAAAATATATCCGATAAGTTTTAGGATTGAGATTTTTTGATCCGAATGATTCGTTTTGTTGTTGGATTCATCTAGTAACTGTCTGTTATAATTGTTATTATATTAGCAAAGAGTTACACTGTATGACACGATAGTGTTCGTAGTTATGAGACCATTTCAGTGCTGAGTAATGGCCAATATGCATAGTAATGATAATTCTATACTGAGGGGTAACGAATAGGATGCCATTAAATGGTTCATTACAAAAGGAGCAAATTGATAAGGATATTAATTATTTTCGATAAAGTTGAATTTGATACTTACGTGAATCAAGAATAACGTTGAAAGCGGTATTGAATATTGCATCTATTTTAGTAAAGCAATATCTACCACTTATCCTATCAAATTGATCATTTCTTTCAATGAAAAAATAAAATCTTTTTCTTGTATTATTTCTTAATGCAGGACCTAGTATTATGTCCGATAAAAATTTGCTCGGTACTCACCGTATTATCAGAATTTTGGATAAATTTCACAAGGTACTTGTGAACCATCAAGATATTATTCTTTAAGAATAAGAACTTTCAAATTTGATTCAGTGTAAAAGTAAAGTTTAGAAGATCAGTTTAATGAATAAGTATAATATATAGGATTAAAAGTTTTTGCACCAAAGTTATTATTATTTATTTACGAAAATAAAGATTCAATTTGTATTTTACTCTCAATGACATCACAGTTATCTTAGAAATTTTATTTATATATAATTACATTATAAAAATTTCTTAAAAAACCATGGAAACCATTTATGATAAATATCAACACAAATTTTTTATTTAATTTATAGAATAATTATACAACTCTTATGACAAGACTAAAAATATCAGAAAGAAATATAATAAATAATATAGGTAACTTACATGATCGATCGACTTTTGATTACGTCCAAGGATGGGGTATCCAATACGGCTCGACTATCGACTGCGCTACGCTACAAGGATGAGGGATATCCAACAGGACTCGGGTTGCGTGAGCACCCACTCATGAAACAGTTTTTGATTCACATAAGGAAAGATGGCATAGCAATTCCTTCGACAGAAAATCGCAGACCCTTATCAAGTAAACCACATTCAAGAGCAGTTGTACCGGCCCTTTTCAATTTTAGATGACTGACAATTAAAGTTGGTCCCCTCATCACGTTCGAGAAGTAAATTTAAAAAAAAGAAAATGATAAATTACGAAAAACAAATTAATGTATTCCTAATAAAATCAAGAATATTAAACATTAACGAGGTATAACGCTAATACATCACATTATTATTTTGTTTATATTCTTGTCTTGTTAATAAGAGTGGTCATTTATCGTGAGAAAAATGAAAAAGGAAGAAGCTTTGAATCAATATCATAGATTTAAAATAAAATTCTACATTAATTAACAAAAAAAAAAAAATAGGTACGGAGTTCTTTACAAGTAAGATAATATCTCTCACTAAAAGAAATATAAAAGCCGGGAGAATTTAATTTTATAAAAGAATGAGGTAATAGAAAAGATTAATTGGACATAATTTTGTGTTGAAATATAAGGTACGATGGGAAAAGTGTGCTAAAAACTTGCCCGCTTCTTTGTTTCTTTTATAAAGAAAAAGATCTTGTCTACATTAAAGGAGACACAAGCTAAATTTAGTAAGTACACTTCGTGTGTGAATATTTTGTGATATAATATTTCTTTATTGTAAAATCAAGTACAAATTTAGAAGAAATTGTAATTTATAAACATCAATTTTGGATGAGGAATATTTTTATACAGTAATGAAACATAATTTTTTGCATATGGCGAAACAATTTTCCATTTTTTTGAAAAAAATACAAATAAATCAAAAGGAACGTCGACTATTGAACAATTCACTGACGGAAATTCATTAAAAAAGTTTTACTCTGTTACTGGATACAAAGTTTCCTTTGATGTAACTATGTATAAATTGTTTCTTGGATTATTTACCAAATTTTTTTTTTTTTTTTGAATTTGACCGTTTCTGGAAATTCGATCTCGTTTAGGGAGCAGTCCTCAATTGCACCGTTTCAAGTTCCATGCAATGATCATCAGCCAATGTGATCCAATAGTTATTGTTTATTTTCTGCAAAAAAGATTTCCCACGATTATTGCGCACTTTTTTTTTTTATTATAAATATTTCAAAATTTAAAAAATTTTTTTTAAAAAATGCTTTTCTACTTTCAGCAGGGTAAATCATAACATAGCCGATATTTTTTCTCATCGTTAATACAACCTTCGCAACCAGCAAGAAGCTCGTTAACAAAGTCTCGATAGCTTAGACTGGAACAACTTCTTTAAAGGAGCAAGGAGTATGGCTTTCCATTTCATGTCATGTTAAACTTCATGAATAATCTACTATTAATAATTTTCTCAGGGAGGGATGTCGTAGGCATTTTTGCTTGTTCTTGTGACTACGCTCTCTCTTTCTACTTCTGTAGCTTGAATATTAAATATTAGATTAGTTTAGATAGTCTTTCTTTTCATGTATCTTTTTGTTTCTTATGTATCTTTTTCAAATATTCAATAAAAATTTTTCCAAACTTTTGCCTTTATCAGTTTGCTATTAAAATCGAGTTACGAACATAGTAAATCATATGGTCCGTAATTTCTCTCTCTCTCTCTCTCTCTCTTTTCTAAGATTGTTTTCATCTTGATTGAATCGTTATAAATTATATAATAAACACATGTACTAATTTTGTTCGACCAATTTCCCAATTGTGCTCCCAAACAGACTTGTTCTTAAAATGATGTTTCATTTAGCAATAAATCACCAAAACGGCAAATCTTTCAGATATATTAAACTCATACCTTTTACCTTTTTGAAGCGTAAACCTAACGAATATAAAACAACCCGATTAGAAAATCCCTTTTGTAATACGATACTCTGAAAATGTCTATGAAGCCAATATGCATTTACAAAAAAAAAAAAATAATAATAATTTTACATCTCCCTACTAAATATTATGCCTTGTCAGAGCTAGCTCGAACATATTTCAAAAGACAGAAAAAAAAGTTCACTGAACAATGTCCTAGTCAATTTATTATATACTAACTTTTATTGTATTGATTCAGCAATAATAACATCTTTAGGATCTTTTTTTTTTTTTTTGAAATCTCTCTGTTATTTATAAAAGTGATAAATGGTTGGAGTTTTCTAAATTTTTTATGATCAAAGAAGGCTTCGATCAAGAAAAGAGAAGTTCCGGCTAAATTTCTTTATTTGTTAGACTATTTTATTGTAAACTAACTGGTATTTTAAATTCTTCATAGTCATTATTGTACTTGTTATATCTTGTGCTGCTATTTCGTTTTTTGGTCCCTCTTTTTTTCGCAGGTTGCTTTAGTAATAATTTTTTATTATCTTTAAGTTTTTTTTTGGCATGTATATATATTGGTTTGATAATAATAAAAATGATTTTTTTAAAGAAAAAAGTAATCCAAAAAATGTCTTTGTTTTTATTATTATATTTATATAGAACTATACAACAAAAAAATGAAAGGTCTATGCTTTTTTTACTTGAAACATTTGCTTGAATTGGTTTCTTTACAAAAAAAAAAAAAATAAAAATAAAAATACTTTAATATTTTGGTACACATAAAAGCAAATCGACAATTATGTTATTAATATCGCATCGCATATTTACACTAGCGATTGATCATTTTATTTTAAAATAAACTTCACATGCCTCTTATCATTTCTTTGATAATCATCACCTTTTGAGTTTTCTGAATTTCCCGATCTAACTAAACGTAGCATGGAGCGAGAAGAGAGCCTAAGTGAATTTTTTTTTATTCCCAGTTTCATGTCGCAAGTTCCATTCTTGGCACGGTTTGTCTGTCCTTCTGCGATATGTACAAGAAACCCTCTGGAGATAGGTAACCAGCTTCATTCGGTTCGAAGCTTTTGATTTAAAAAAATTAATCGGTACATTGAACCTCTTGCAGCTGCTGTTTTCGGAAACGTTTGGTTTATATATATATTCATGGATCAAAAAACAGAATGTGCTAGTGAAAGACGAGAGAAGGATAAAGAAAAGAGGACAAACAAAAAGGCGTGTTCGCAGCTAAGAAATGCTTGCCATTCGTTGTTTTAAAGTTGGGAAAACATAAAAATAAATGAAATTCAAATGAAAATACCGAAGTAGGCCAACCCTAAAAAATGAAAAAAATGAAAAAATTTTATAAAATATAAAAATAAATAAAATAAGTCGAATTTAAACCTAATCATCAAAAAAAAAAAAAATATGTAAATAAGAAAAAACCTACCCGGAAATTCAAATCATTCAAAGGCAAAAAAAAAATCATCAAACCAAAACCAAAATAAAACCAAATTCATTTTCTTACAGCTTATAGAGTTGGGTTCGATCGCTTTGAGCCTCAGTAATTGAATATATACTGTATTTTTGAAATTATCGTCCGTCCTCAGTCCAAAAAATCCGAAAGCTCTAGGTTTTTTTGGTTTGGATTCCGGAAGTATTAGGTAAAGAACAATCAATTTTTTATTTTTATTTATTCTCGATCTAGCCAGATTTAAGTTTGTGTTAAGGATGTTCATTGCTGATTGGTTCTAAGATTCTTATAAATGTAAGACTTTTTTTTAAATGGATTTGCAAAATATTCGTCTCCTCATTACATTTTTAAAAAAAGAATTATGTTGAAACAATTTTTTCCCAAATTAAGTCAAAATTATATTGAAATTTTGGATGATAACGAATATTATGATATTACAATTGAAGTAGGGAAAGACCCGAACGTGAAAATATTTCGTGCGCACATGAATATTTTGTGTTACCGTTCTCCATTTCTTCGACGAACTTTGGATTCCAATAAGAATAATGATGGCACCCTAACTCACATTAAGTTGCCAAATATTTCACCAGAAATCTTTCAAATTATTTTGAAGTAAGATTTTGTAAATGTTTTTTTTTTTTGCATATTAAGAATTAAGTTAATATTAAAATTAATTCTTTTTTTTTTTTTTTTTTTTTTTTGGTAATTAAGATATATTTATGGAGGGATCATTAAATGAACAATGTATATCAGATGCTTTAAAAATATTGACTGCTGCTGACGAGCTTCATCTACAAGAACTAGTTGAATATTTGCAAAAATATCTAATTGAAAATAAAGCCGAATTGATGGAACAACATTTTGAGCTTACTCATAAAATAAGCTTTCAATCTAATTCTTTGTTGAATCTTCAACAATTTTGCACGGATGTTATCGCTAAAACCCCTGAAAAGTATTTAAGTCGCTTGATTTTACTTCGGTTTCCGAAAAACTTTTAATTTCACTTATAGAGAGAGACGATTTACAGATGAAAGAAGTTGATATTTGGGAGTATGTAATAAGATGGGGTCTTGAAAAAAATCCCACACTTATTCCAGATCCTATAACTTGGACGGATGATGATTTCAAAATGATGAAAGATACTTTACAACATTGTTTACCCTTAATTAGATATTTTAGTTTATCTTCTGATGAATTCATCCAAAAGATTCATCCATACAAAAAGCTTTTGGAACATCAACTTTATGATGAATTGTTAAATTCTTATTTGAATTCTAACAGCGAACCAACCGACAGTATTTTACTCCCAAGGTGTAGAAATATCAATGGAATTATCGACACTACTATTGTTAATTTAAATATTGTTTCTATAATTTCAAGATGGATTGATAAAGTGGAAATTACAAACAAATTTGCTCATTTAAGAGAAATTTATTTGCCGTATAAATTTAAATTATTATTGCGAGGAAGCAGATTGATTCAATCCTGAAAAATTTCATGAATTATGTGATAATATACTTTATACAGTTACCTTCATTAGAGTAAGAGATACGAAAGAAATTCTTGGAGGATATAATCCTTTAAAATGGAAATCTTCTGGTTATTATTGTAAATCAAAAGATAGTTTTATATTTTCTTTTAAGAATAAGGATAATTTCAAAGATCCAATCTTAAGCCGTGTAAGGTTTACAGATAAAGCATTTTATTGTTGCGATTGGTATGGTCCCTCATTTGGTAGTGATCTTTGTTTAAAGAGTTTTATTAAAGAAAATGCTTATAAAGAGATTTATTGCAAAAAAAGCGGATATGAAAAAAGGATAAGAGATACAGAATATTTTTCAATAGAAGATTATGAAGTGTTTCAAATTTTTAATACATTTAATGTTTAAACGAATTGTCTTTTCAAAAGATGAATCGTGTTTTAAAATATGTAAATAAAATAAGTGGAGCATATTTTACTTTTTTGAAAATTTAATCAAAATCGTAATTAAGGAACTAATTATTCTATTTAATTTATCAAGAGAATATCAATCCAAATACTTTATAATTACAGGGTATGGTTTACAAAGTGATATAATGCTGCATCATATATAATCATATATTTAGTAATTTGTTAGATGTTTGATAATAACTTATCATTTTTCATTTAATGAATCACTTTTTTGTGAAAGGAATAACGGCTTACAAACTCGCCTAATTATAAGTTTATCATCCAGTCAAAAAAAAAAATTCAAGTAAAATTAATGTTTATTCTAAGTTTTTATTTTTGTCACATCTAGAGGGATGATAACGGTCGGTCAACGGTCGGTCAAAGGTCTTTGACCGACCTTTTAATAGTAATATTATCGTGCTCACCCATATGATGTAGGCGGTCTTGTTTTTTAATATTTTTAATGATATCACGGAGTTTGTATGAAAATTATTAGCTACACTAATAAATAAACTATTAATAATACTTGTTTTAATACTTATATTATTTTATTAGTTTATAATTTTTACATTGTTTTTCTAAGGGGCTAATTAATAAATATTCCAAAAAACGTTTCTAGCCTTTTCACTTTTCGCGATATCAATTCAATTATGCGGAATATTTATTGTAATTTTTGAAATTAGTTTTTAATTCTTGCGGTTAATTTTGAATGTCATTTGGTATTTGTAGTGATTGACAAAGGAAACTTATTGTTGCAGTATTAATGGTTGCACTTTCATCTATATTTTTAAAAAAAAAATTAAGGATAATAAATAAAAAAAAAAATATCGAAGATGCATTACCATTAAAAAGTTGCTTTTTCTGGAAATAAAGTTTTTAGCATATTAATTGTTACTTTTTTATTAAATAAAGCAAATCTTCTACGAATATATTAATAAGTTTGCTTAGATTTCCTTTCTAGTAGGTTTTTCAAATGTATATAATTCGCCTATAATAAAAATTGTTAAATTATTATACATATTAAGCTTATCATAAAAAAGTAAAATTTACCTTTTTCGTGGTTCTCAAAAAGTGGTTCTTTCATTTTTTTAAAAAAAATTTGGCATAAATGACTAGAAAGAGAATGATAATGGACTTCTTTTCATAATTTTAAGTCAACATCATAAAATCACGCGATAATATCGTTATTGTGCTTGCGTTTGATAAATTCGTAATGACGATCGGTCAAATTTAGCCACTACGTGGCTAAATCTAACTAATCTTCATTATGAATTGGAATAATTTTTAATAATTTTGATATTAACTTATAATTATTTGGCTTAACAGAAAGTTTTAATTTATCCAAATATTATAATTTTGATTCTTGCTTTAACAATTCTAGCACGGCATCTTTTAAGTCATTTTTATTTAGTGACACAGCATTATCTCCGACTTTAATTTTTTTTTTAAATAAAATTTATTTAACACAAAGTGTTAAAAAATTTTAGATAATGTCTTTGCGAAGTTGAACATGGTTGTTCAGACTCAAGTTAGTCGGTCAACGGGTCGGTCAGAAGCCTTTGACCGACCGATATCGGTCATGACCGTGACCATTAGCATCCATAGTCACATCAATAAAATGTCATCTCCAATTTCACTTGGGTAAACTCTCAGCTAAGGTAATTCATTGCATTGTTATTGCATTCTCCAGTATAAGTTTTGAAATCCATTATTACAAAACGAACCCACCACAAGATTTTTTCTAACAACTTAAGGTTGAGTGATAATTATTTTTTTTTCGTCATGAATAAAGATTTTGAATTTAAGGATCGGATTTCTAAATGAGAAAATTATTGTAAATAACTTTAATGACATTAATTCTTAAAAGAAAGATTGCAAGGGCTTATATATAATAGCAATCAATCTGGTTTGGATATGTCTGATTCAATAACAAGATTTATTGGTTTCGTTTCCTTACCAACCCCATTTAGTTTAAATACTTTTTAGTATTCAATGGGCCACGTTTTGGAGATACCGATCTTTACAACTATTCGTCAAAGATTACAATATAATATATTGCAAAAAGTATGATTATGAAAAAAGATAAGGGATACCACAGGTCTATTTTCTATAAAAGAATATGAAAGTATTACAAATTATAAAGAAATTAATATATAACTTATGCTTATATTAAAATATGTTAAAATTCCAATAATAAATAAAGAAGAATAAAATGATATCTATTTATACTATATTTATTTTGTGCTGTAATTGGTAAAGTTCTTTGATAATTAAAAGTAATTCATATTTATTTATTTAATGATATTGTCATTAAATCTGTTAATGAATTACAATATATCTATTTTTACATGTATTTATGTATCATCAGATTTGAAGAATAATTGAGACATTAAGTATTTAATTGGCATAGGTTTTTAGGTGGGAAGATATTGTATTATTTTCTTAATTTATTGTGAAAAAAGCTGAAAAAAATGTTGACAAAGGTTTTTGTATATATTCCAGCACATATTCAACAAACAACCAATATTGTGAAATATTTTATAAATTATATTTATATTAAAAAATTTGCAGTACTTACTACTTATAATATTTTACATTACCTCTTTTTACTTATCTAGAAATCATTTGTAATACTCTTTTAAAATAGCTTAATAAAAAATTAGAAATTCTATTTAATACAAATATAAAAAAATTTTTGTTTTAATTTGACCTTAATCACATAATAATGATTAATAATATAGATTAGTATTTATAAGAGTATTATAGTATTATATCTGAAATTGGAATTCCATTTTTCAGTTAACTGATCTTTAAATGAATATTTAAAGATTATCTAAATTTTAATTTTAAACAAAAATCAATTTCAGTTACAATAAGACAATCAATTTTTTGATTAAAATATGATATATTCTTTTTAAATTATATAATGTTAGGTGTATTACTAAAATACATATAAATGATAATGATATTTGCAAAGAAAGTTATCTATATTAGTTTTAGAAATTTATAACATTGTGATCTATATAAAATTAGTATGTTATAATGATTGAATTATATATTTTTTTTAAAAAAACTTTATTTAAGACAAATAATATAAAAATTAATATATTAATAAATTAAAATTTATCAACCTTTGTGTTAATAGAATTTTTTTCCTATTAAATAAATAAAAGGAAATTGCTAGTTTAAATTTAATAATTTCAAATTATATTTTTTGTAAATTTCATAATTTTTGATATTATTAAAAAATTCTAAATAAAATAAATATTACAAATAATAAGCATAATCAGATTTTATTTTTTTTATAGTTACATAATAAAAATAAATTTATATATTAAATTAAAAATATATATTGTAATTCATATTTAGCAATATATTATTTAATTATCAATATTAATCTAAGTAATATTTTTGTTAAATTTCTAAAATTTTTAATATAAATATAATTTACTGACTTGATCACTTAGTAATATATTTAAAAATATGATATCTATTTCTAGAAACCTGAAATCTGATTGGTGAGAAGATGTGATATTTTTTTACAATAAAAGTCAATAATATTTTATATATAGATAGGATATATTTTACTACAAATTTAAATAGAAATGTTAAAAATAGAATTACTTATTCAATTAAAAAATAGAAGAAATTTGTTTGATTTTTTAGTTATACAAATATTTTAAATTGAATATAATAATACAAATTATTAAAATATATTAAATAAACTTAATTTTATAATTAGAGCATTATTATTTTTAAGAAAATAATAATAATAATATTATTATTATTATTGCAGACAGATAATGGTCTTTTACTAGTCAAAATCAAAAAAAAATCAAAAATTGGCCTAAAATTGGTCTAAAATTAGTAAATCAAAAATTGGCTAGCTAATTGATATACATCTAAAATCGGTCAAGAATCAGCTAAAATTAGACTTATCTTATTTATAGCTAATTAGCATATTTATAGTTGATTGATATACATTAAGAATTGACTAAATTTAATTTATCTTATTTATAGCTGATTAACATCCAATTAATATATATTAAAAATCAGCTAATATATATTAAAATATAATAAAATTCAGAAGGAAATATATTAGTTATTGATATTTGTAAGATATAATTAATAGCTAAATTAATTTACTGAAAGATTTAGATTAGATTAGATTATATATTTAGAATAATAACTTTGTATTATTTTAATATAAAAGTTTGCAGGAACTACAAAAAGGTTAAAATGTTCACGTCATAATATTTCTGGTAAAAAGTTTTTATAAAATAGTTGCTAACTAATTATTTTGAATATTTAATTAGAAAGGTAAAGCAAACTAGACAGCAATTCATTTTATGATGATATACTAGTAATTATAAGCTTTTTTTTTAACTTAAATAATTATAATGATTAATACAGTCAACTCTTTCTACAACGAATTTTGATATAACGAATTTTACAATACAACGGATTTTCATTGTCGGACAGAT
>CAJVPQ010000169.1:0-36038 GCA_910591825.1 Funneliformis caledonium
AACCTGTTTTGCCAAAGACTCAGGTCTTTTTTTGTAATTCTTGTAAGCTCGCTGGATAACTACTGCATAGAAATTCTTAAACTGATAGTTGTATTGTCTCGCAATCAAGAATCCCCAAGATCGCTTCATTGATCTTCCTGAACTTCTCAAAAAAATACTTTATTAAAATAGTTATAGATTTGAGAATCTAACCTAGAATAGGTAGATTATGTATAGCGTCTGCAGGTGATACATTTCATACATAGCGCCTTCAACCAATTTTACTAGGCGATCATGCATGCAGATTATATAGCTATCATTTCACAAAATAATCAAGTATAAGCTATGTTTGGCTAAATATAATTAATATACATAATGCTAATATTTGGTTAAAAGATATTAAGTCTATTTTTTTCCTGTATTTTTTCGCACAGAATCGAAATATGCTTCAGCAAGATCACCCAATCTAGTTCTGCTAGAAATATTAGGCATATTAGATCGATCATTTCAAAAATTTTTAGTCTCAGATACACTTGCATTACGTTGCCTGATAGGTAAAATACAAGCTGACTCAAAATTTGGAGTATTTGGCATAGTATTTTTTGCCATAGTTGCTTTAGCCTGCACATAAGCTTCATAGAGAATTGTACGAGTATCATAATCATATGATATCAATGCCAATTTATCCTTTTCTGAGTATAGAATAGATTGGGATAAAAGCTCCAGTTGGAGACGCTTTATTTTCACCTCTTCTTTTAATATGTATTGTTTATATTGCCAGATCTGAAATTCCCTTCTATCAATAGATTGAAGAATTTCTTTTCTTCTCGCATATTCGATTGGGTTAGATTTGCTAATAATACATCTCTTCAAGTAGCCATCTTGATATTGATCAACTTTATGACCATTTTCAGGTATGAAAACTAAGGAGTCGCATATATTACAATATATGTAATTTAATGGAAGACCATGAACTCTATCACTTCTTTCAATTAATTTTCCACACATTATAATGTATCTATTTCTAGAAAGAATTCTTGGATTCTCTTCAAGTATTTTTTTAAATGGACCACAGATACGGGAGCACCACATTTCTGATGTTTTATGATCATATCGTTCCCCTAAAAGATATAATGCTTCTAATATTCTTCTATATTCTTTGAAGTTTACATCACTACAGCCTATAGAAACTAGCTTATATTAGGCTTTACTATCTAAATCTATAATAGTATTTTAGTAGATTATAACAGATTATAACGATTTTATAATGTTTTATCAATTTTAGCAATTTCAGTATATTATATTGATTCTTTATCAACCTATACTAGATAATATCACCATTCAAATTATACAGATTTACTGATTAAGAGATTTATAGCAATTTCACTATTTTTTATCGATTTATAGTAATTTATAACAACTATATTATAATAAAATATCAGATTCATTTTTATTCGATTACAAGCATATCAGGATTTATATAGGGTCATATCTCGGGCTAAGCTAATTTTATATTTACATGCATATACACGGCGCCAGGCTAAATCAGTTTGTGACATGATGTTTATCATATCAAATGTATCATTCTAGATCCCTGCCAGTTCCTTGATAGTTCAAGGAGAGTTCCAGGAGCTGGCAAATTTCTATAAATCACGAGATGATTGGCCAATTAGATTATTATGTTATATTCGATAAGCAATCACACAGCATATACATGGATTTAAAAATGAAAGCCCTATTGGGCAAAACTTTATTAATTACTAACAAAAGCGAATTGTGCTTTACAATACTATATATAAAAAAAGTGCTAAACTTTGAGAACACGCCATATGGCTCAATTTCAGAATTCCATGATCATGTGATCGTTACATTTATTTACACTTGATACATATTTCCTAAGCTGTATCGAAAGTTTATTACCATTAATAATATTGGTTGATACATTTATTACATAATATGATCTTTGGATAAATTTTTGGTTTAATGCACTTCCTGCAATATAATTTTATTAATAATTTTTATAAAAGTACAAATATGCGAAATTTCTAGCAAATAGTTGTAAATGTATTACATAATTTAAAAGAATTAAAATATTAGCATAATCAAATTCGTTATTACATAATGTAATTGCCTGATTTATTATTTGAACCTTCAATTTGGATCCATTACATTAAAAATTGCTTCCTGAAGATCAAATAAATTAATGGCAACTCCTGGATTTACAAGAGGATAAAGGAATTGAGGAATCATAAAAGGTCATGAAAATGCGATATGATAGAATGAAGGAAGAGGTTGTGGACAACTATTAAAAATACAATCACAGTCGATGGTAAGCCATTTAATATGAGGCCCGGTGCAAAAATAGCTCTCCCTTCCATTGGCAAAAACAGATCTGAACTCAATCTAAAAGTGACAAATAATATGAGCCAAATAAGCAAAAAAAGAAAAATCCATTATAAAAATCACTAATCCTACTTCGATTGAATCGAAAGTTGTAGTATTCAGATTTTGCCGAAGGGTTTCAGCCTGACAGAATTTTAAGCACTGTTAAGAATATAAAGAACAAATTAAACAAATGAAGAGCAAAAAAGAAAATCACAAATTATTCAATATTATACTAACCCACAAATGATGCAAAAGGCGTCTGGTAGTACCATTACTATTACGACGTCTTATACGCCAGTCACCTATTTTGATAACGATCACATCTTCACAGCGATTTGGATGTAGCCAATAATCATCAATCTTCTTCTTACATGAGCAAGTGTTTCTGAGAAAGCTACTTCAAAGATGATGGTTGGCCATAGATTTCTCTAAAAATTTAAAATTCACAATGAAATCCATATTTTCTATATCTTATAATAATATTAATAAAACATACATCTCAATCACAAGGATTTAGTGCTGGGTTCTATGTCAGCAGACGCTTAGGTATAAAGCATGTATCTGGTTCTTCATATTGATTTGTTAGGATGTTAGTGAATAAACCTAGATGTAATAAAATTGGTTTTAGCAGAGCGAAATATGAATGCAGGCTAAATTCTTATTAGGACTTACTTTTTGCTCTTCAGTTCTCTACATCATCTTGCTGTGTTACATTACTAAAAGCACTCAAAAACTGACGACTAAATCGAGTATATGTAACTTTATGCAGATCAGTAGATAACTTGATAATAGTTATAGTGCCATTTCGATAATCAAAGTACCTCCTGGTCTTAATCTTCTCGACTCTTGTTATAAAATTGTTATATTTTGCATCTCTTGCCAAGATTAGAGGTAGTCTAATGAGACAAATCAGACTTTAGCATAGGCTAAATGTAATAAGTAATTAATATATTTACCTTTTCTCATCGATATCCAAAGAACCTAGAGAACCTTCCCCTGCCCACCATTTCTTTTCCTTTTCATTGGCTTTCTTTTCCATATTTGTATCTGTATCTGTATTTGTTTCCACGTTTATTTCAACTACTGGATTATTTAAGTCATAATTAGAGCTTAAACTAGAACTGAGCCTAAGCTGGCTGATGGCTACTGTAAGATCTGAGCTTTGACTAATAATGTGCTGTGACCGTCATTTTGGTGCGAAAGCACTTTCAACTTTGGCATTTTTTTGTTTCTTAGGGACATACGATAAAGAATATCTGAACGCGTCAGATTTATCAGTAGAAGAAGCAGTTGACATGTTGCATAGTTTACGTTTAGGTGTTTGCTTTGTTAATAGATAGTAGATAAAAAGTAAAACTAAACAAAAGGAACAAATATTGTATAACGAAAAAAATCTGGAGATTGGCTTTATTTATAAGTAGCGATAATAAGCGCAGTAGTCACATAACAGCATGAAGAATCTTCACAGAATCATGTGATAGATAATTACATTCATGTCAGAGAGAAACAGTCTATAATACTTTGAATCTGAGTACTAGATAAGCTTGAAATAGCATCAGCGCTATATGATTTTACCTGCTTGATCTTGTTTATTCTTATTCTCACAAACACTTTATATATATTCCTTGCTTGCTGGGTTTTCTTACGCAAATTTGCTTCTGTAATTCCTAGAAGATGTTGAGAGACTTCACGGTATGCTCGACTTCTAGCTGTTGGATCGGTAACTGATGAATCTTGAGATCTAATTTTTTTAACCCTATTTTCGAACCTTTCAGCATATTTATACCAACATAAAATTTCATCTTGATTTGCCTTTGTAATGCGTAATCCAGCACGAGTTGCCTTTTGATATAATCGGGCTAAGCTTTGTGATACAGATCCATTAGCATCCTCCTCCTCATCAACATTTTCAGCTTTCTCTCCCTTGGCAGGCATAGATAATTCTTTCAACAGGGCCTGAAATTTTTCTTGTTCACAAGTGATCCTTGGAGATATTCGTCTTCTTGATGAATTTCTTTTTGATTGAGATTCACTTTCTTGCACGTTAGTGTTATCCCCGCTATTTGCATTAGATTGATTCTCCAAGTTATCACATGTATTAGTGGCGCGGATTTCATCATTAGAATTAGTTTGATTCTCTGGAGTTCTGGAGATATATAAAAGACGAGAGTGAGAACTACTATTGCATAAATATATGCAAGAATGGCCAGAGGCGCTGTACTCTGCTTACCTATTATCAACAGAATTAGATTGGTTATCATCATCATCCTCAATCATAATTGGGCTTGTCACCTGATCCTGCATAGTGACTTGCTTCGACTGACTCCCTTGTCCAGCACGAGAGCCATCTTCTACCAATCCTAGTGAAGCCATGAGCTTCTCATCATCCTGTCCAGTGTCAGTTTGTTTTTTCTGAAGATGATATTTTCCAGAGGCGAGTACTGCTTCTTCTCTAGTCAGCTCAATGATTATATTACATGAAGGGCATGTAAAAGTAAAAGGATTTGTTTCTGCTTACATAATATAATTCTCAAGACATTAGCGGTGGAAAAGGTGTTCACAATCCAACACAACGAACAATTGGAATCGGAATTTTAGGATTACTCTTTGGCAAATACTACAAGGATTGAGTTTCAGAATTCTGGTGGGGATAGTTGAAATCTCTTGATTTCGAAGATAATTTAATACAAATACTTCGAGTTAGAAAGGCTCAGAAGTATCTGTTTGAATTTCTGAAGTGCTAGTCAAAGGTTCACTGGCTATAGTGGTGGACGAAGGTTCATTGACCATAGTGCTGAATTGTAAAGAGTGAAGTGCGAAGTATGAAGTGTGAAGTAATTTCTCCATGTTCACTCCTATTTATATTACTTTCATCCCTATGATCAAAGATCTTCAAAGATAAGTTATTTGTTTTATATCCTCCTATCTTGTTTCGCAAATATAGTAAGTTCGAAATTACTGAAATATCAATCTTGCAAGCAACACACCTATCTTGTTTTTCCATACACTAAGGATCTGCCATGATAGTTGCAAAACATGAATGTCTCTGGATCTTCGTTGACAATTCAACTTATCGATCACGAATCATCTAAATTATCTTGCATTAAATGTATAATTTCGAATATGCCAATTTCACGAGAAAATCTTAATCGACAAAGTTTTTTTATTTGCAATACATTAGATAAAGCTGGTTCTAAAGAGATACATTTCATCGGTCGTGATGCTAACGAGAAGCTTGAAAGGGAAACTATGTATTAGTTACAAAGCTTTCTTGTAAATGTCCAGCCTAAACCAAGTAAACTTATCCTTAATTGTGTAATGTCTTGCCTGGCGCTTTGTTAAGTAAGTTTCATCTCTATTATTTTACTGACACTTTTTTTCATGCTGGAGTACGTAGCAAAATATGCCCATTATATTTGCTTATTTCAGCAAGAAAATTTTTCGAAATCATACTGCGTATTGCTCCATTATTTCGCGATTAGCCGATAATATACAGTGTAATCAAGATTCATTTCATTCGTATTACTACTTCCAATCGAAGAGGCTATAGAACGCTAAATTAGAGGATAAGTATTATTAGCATATTCTATTATATTCACACATCTTCATCAGCTATGGATCGAAACTTATTAAGCAATTCTGATCTTAGCGCTGATAATAATCTGGATGAAGAATTTGTGACAAATGACGATGATGACGAATTTTGGGCGGATGGCGATGATGACGAGAATGACAAATCTTGTGATAATGATGATGATTGGTGAGATCCTAGAAAAACATATACAGGGTGGGATTATATAGTTCATTTTGGCGAAGATAGTTGAGACAAACTTTATCAAGCCTGGTTGGCTCATCATCGTAATATTCTTCTTAGACTATTTACCAGGCGTCTTCCTAATTTATCTGAGCATGAAAGAAATGGATTGTTTGACACATTTTCTAGATCTAGGGAATTTGGAATAGATGAATACAATTCATTACTAGACGTGTTAACTCATCCTAAGGAAGGATTAAACCTCTCAAAATATGATGAACTCGGATTATATTAGACTAATTTTCATGTAAAAAAATCCCTTAATCCCTCCTCAAAAAAATAAATTTTCTCTAAGTAGAAGTCAGGGATATGTAATATTTTTGCAGATATTATCTAAAAAATGAATTTTCTTATCCCGCTGATCAAAGATCAAGGGAGCGGATCTTCAGGATGAAAGCTTTCTACTATTTCCTTACCTTAATACGTAAATACTTTATTAAAATAGTTAGGTTATCTCCTGCAATAATAAAGCTACCAGGGAGCATTAATACAGAAATAAAAAATAAATACAAATCGGGGTGTAGCTATTCTGAAATGATAATATATTTTTTCATCCTTGCTCTTTACTATCTAATTTTTATTTGATCTATAAGTGAAATAATAGCCTGAAATTAGTGTGAATGAGTACACTTATTATGCTAAAGGTCTGCAGAGATAGTTGCAAAACAAAGAAAATCTCCAACTTACCGATCATGAATTAAGATTTCGTCCTGTATTAGTGTGAATACGATCAAACTATCAGCATAAATAATTCTTATTAATTCATCCATTACTACTTTGCTATCCATATGTAAAGAATAATCAAAGCAAGCTTTTTTTATTTGCAATACATTGGATAAATTACAAACTAGCGAATTTGCTTATAATACAGTTGAAAGCTCTGAAGACGCCAGAAAATGCTCAGCCTAAACCGAAAGTAAACCTATCCTAAATTGTGTAATGTCTCATCCGATACTTCGCTAAGTAACTTTCGTTTCACTGGCACTTTTTTACACTAAGATATGTAGTGAGTATATCCGTTATATTTGTTTATTTACATAGTTGCAATATTCGTATTTATGGGTTGCCGTTTACCTCAGGAAAGGAAAAATTTTTTTTTGAAAATAATGTGAATATATATGCCAAACTTACATCGCATAGCCCTATTCTTCAGTAAGAATTTCTCTGATATCGACTACTATGCATTTCAGGTGATCAGACCGCAAGACTAAACTTTGTTACAATTGCGAAGTTAAGTTTATTGCTTGAAGTGTTGCAGGTAAGACAATATTCCAACTTATCTTGGGAATACAACTTCACTAATTCAGGATCATAAGGGAGCTGATTCCCATTTTCGCAGTATCATAAGCTATGTAATCCATAATTCACATGTTTTTCATTACAAATAGGACATGTTGAGCTCCACGGCTGAAGTAATACAAAATTATAATTATCGATCCCCCTATAGTTATTTCAGAATTTCAAGTATGTGAAGCGCTCTAAGACAGATTTGATAATTAATTCTGGATCAGGCCTGGCTTCGAAAATGAAAGGTTTGAAATCAGAGGCTTGAGATGTTTCTGATATACTTATCACAGCTTCTGATAATTGTCATGGTTCATGTCCAATTTCTTTTTTATATCTTTTGTATAAATTGGTACAAATCTTATCTGTTAAAACGCTTGGTAATTCAGTTAGTTTAGCATGCCAATCTAGATATTCAGGGTTAATGTTTTATCGAATTTGGCCATGTTGTTCTTTTATATAATTACAAATAAATTTAAATTACAATAGGTAATAGTTGGCATAAATTATCCTTAAAAAATATCACAATGAAGCGTAAGCAAATATGGGAGTGCCTCTGGCCAAAGTAATCAGATTATGTAGTTATCTCAATTTCACATTGTTCACATTTAATAAAGTAAGATTCAGCTTTATACCTACCTTCTATTTCTTCATCATCATGACCTAATTTACATAATGGACAGATATAGTTCCCGCATAATGTCTCATCAGTAATCTCATAATAATCGAAATGTTCACTACTACATTCTCTATATAAATTAGAATATTGATCTAATGTTTTGCTATGAAAATAGGACCGGTCACAGGTTGAATTAGATTGAGATGCAAATAATATATTTGTTAATGTACTTATCTCAGCCTTAATTTGATCATTCTCCTAAGAAACGGTTTTTAAAGTCACATGACTCTAATCATGAAGAATTTTCACAGTTTCATTGTGTGAACTTGTTACTGAATTCACATATTCTATTACATTTTGGATTTGTTAGTAATTGAGACTCGAAATAGCATCTGCGCTATAAGAAACCTGGCTAATTTTCTCTAGTTCTAATGTATTGAATAATTTATATAATTTTCTAGTTTTAAGGATTTTTGACGCAAATTCACATCTGTTATTTCAGGTAGAAGCTGTTTGATTTCTTGATATACTATAGATGTTACAGTTTTTTTCTTAACTTCACCAGCAACAAGGTTATCAATCCTTTTGTCATATTTTTCTATAAAGTAGTATCAGTATAAAATTGCTTCTTGACCAAGCTTATTAGTTTTCTTGAACATGCAAACTATATTTTGTACAATATCTGAAGATGGATCCTGTTCTTCTAAAGTTTGATCTAACGTAGTTGTATATGCAGGTGATGATAACTGTTACTTTAACTCCTATTCCACAATTATATTTTTATCCAACTTGGCAATAACTTCATCATGCTGATCAGATTTAAGTTCCTTCATGTCACATGACTCCAATCGTGAAGAATCTTCACAGTTTTCAAGATTACATATTAATTTGGATGCATTAACTTGCGGTTGTTTTGATAAGACACAAGATGCAGATCTTATGCTCTCAGAACTAATCTCATAAGATTGTGATAAGTCTTGCTTGTCTTGCTCTGAAATTAATATGTCAGTGACCTCAGGAATTTTAGTCACATCCTGAGAAATTACGAGCACCTCTTGATCTCTCTGTTTCTTTTCCTGCCTCCTCTTTCTAATCTCATTACTAATGCTTTTCTTATACACATCATCCAAGAAATTGACCATTTCCTCATTACCATCAAGGTCATTAGCTTTATTATTGAGTTGGTCTATTATAGAATCGGGTACATCAACAGTTGATAACATCACCACTGGCATCACTTCTTCACCGTTTTGTGTCTGACCAAATGAAAATGCCATCTCATTCACTGCTGAATTCTGTTCTAATAATGCAAGTCTCACTTCAAGCTCTCCAACTCTAGACTTGAGTTTAGCAATCTCAGCATTACACCTTGCATTTTCTTCAATAATTTGCTTCAGCCCTGCATTCTCAGCCTCGATCTCAGCAAATCTTAGTAACTTCTCTCTAAGTTCAGGAATCTCAGCATTCTCCTTCCTAAGCTTGGCAATTTCAGCTAAGAGCTTGGTATTTAATTTTTTCAATGAATCAATGGATTGCATGTTTAATAATAATTTTTATATAAGATGGAATAATTCAAAAGTTCGGTAGCATAGATAAAGAAACGAGGTAATATTCTCATCAGAATTATTGATTTATTGATGTAAAAATAAATTACAAGATTCGGTAATACATAAACTTGTTTTATAAAGTTTCTATGCTAATGCTTGCGGTATTTCTTTATCTAAGCTATCTATATACTAACACAATGTCCTAACATTAACTCCAATCTGATTTCATTTGTCCTAACATCGATATTCTGAATAGAATAAAATGGTCATCAGTTATGCATAGAATATGCAGAGTCAGAAATAAATTAACGATATCAATCTTAGTAAAACTCACCGAAAGTTTATATTCGTCTAATAAGGTCTTCAAAATTTCTGAACAAAAAATTAGATATTAGCTTTGTAAGCGATGGGTCACTTCCTTGCAAATGCACAGCCACAGCTAAAACATTCATACCTGAATTACATAATGTCTCGTCCAGAGCTTCAACAATTCTTTCGTCAACACTTCTTTCAAACTGCCAAAGAAAATAATATTAAGTAAAAAAAAGCTGATTCATAAAGTATGCGCTTTTACTTTTTTAAATCGTTCTATTACACATATAGCTAAATTAGTTAAATAATGGAACTAGATCAATGAAAATTTGTATAAATATCCGGATTGTTTATCCTGACGAAAAATTTTTCGTCTTATTTGTAATAAAAATTTACGCAAAATGCTAATTGAACAGCCATGAACTGGCTATGTTATTTAAGAGTTAGAGATTAATTTTGTTATCGTATTTTATCATAAGCTACCAATTACACATTTGGGGTCAGTTATTTCTTGTGTTACTGATTATACAATAAAATGTCAAATCGATCAAATAGTTTGATTAAAAATGATCTGGCAAATAATCATAGGAAAGGTATGTGACACATATGATATATCGTGATATGACTCAAAATGATTACATGTCTTTTATATATAACACGTCTTTACCAATAACTTTATTTTATTTTTGTGTTGCAGATACGTTATCGATATTATGGTAAATTGTCTCATTTTGGGTGATGACATTGATGTCAGATTCACAGTTGATATTAGTTTTGAAATATAGGAGAGGAAGCTTATCTCACATCTCAGAGAATTAATTTATAACAAAAATGAGAAATCCTTTATTGACATTAATGCAAAATAACTCAAGTTATGGAATGTCTGTATCCCCACCAGCAAGGAAAACAGGGACGAAAGGCTGAAGATACTTATTGATAAGTGTACAAATATTAATATTGAACAGGACCTCAAGGGTAAATTTTTTGATTCAGACGATAATATCAAGGACTATATTGACGAGGTACCACTTCGTAAACACATCCATATCATTGTTCAGACGCTACCTTCGCCCGCTATCACTGGTAAGTGTCTCCCAATGGTTTATCTCTCAAACAAGAAATTCACGTTATCTCACATATTTTTTTTATTCGATCAGGCAAAAGGAAAGCAGAAGATTTGGACAAAGGAAATGAGAACCAAGCCAAAAAGGGAAAACTAATTCAACTTGAACAGTAAGGTATATCTATTGATGTTGGTCTTTTTTAAAACAAAAACATCCTAACTTGACATAACTTTTTTAGATAAAGAATTAATTCGTGATCTTATCAAGGACTTAGTGAATATTGACACAATTTAATTCAAATTCAAATTACCACCATTGCTAAGATTGATAAGTCAATTATTTATAATCGAAAGTGCTATAAATATATCTGGGATTTTATTCTCAATGATAACAGTGATGAGAGTTATGTACGATACTATATAACTGGCAACTCAGGTATTAGTAAGACATATTTCAGAAGATTAATGTTAATCGAGCTTCTTAAACAAGGTAAGCAAGTCCTGATAGACTATATGGGGTTCACAGCATTAATTGATCTCAAGGATTCCAACAATTTCTTAATAGAGTTGGAAAATGAATACGAGTTCAGAAAATTTGTACAACAAAAGCATGTATGGTGTATAATCGATGGAGTAAGTCCTAAAGTGAACCATGATTTTGATAGAGGAAAGATTATTTTAGTATCTTCGCCTAAAAAAGAAATAATTGGAGGTTTCATGAAACATCAGAGATGCAAACAATTCAATATGCCAACATGGGAAGAGTTAGAGGTTAATGAATATTGTAATTATTTATCTAAACCTCTGGTGTCAGTGAAGGAAAAGTTTAGATTATGTAGTGGAATTGTGAGGTTGATTTTTGATCACAAGATAACACTGGAAGATCTTAAAGATAATATTGCAAGCGTAGTAACATCAGTTAATTCAAATATACTCTCTTATCAAAGCCAAATTATGAAAGGTGATGAGCTTACTTACAAACTAATACATATTTACACTAATCTCTCATCTGATAATGAGAGAGATCTATATACTAAGTCTTTCTATTACTTCGCTTCAGAATATATTGCAAATTTATGTTTTGAAAAATTAAAAAAAGATGATAATGAGAAATTACGCAAATTTATGAATAATGCATAAGATATATTAGAAATGGGAAGTCTCTGTAGACAATTGTTTGAAATGTTATGTCATGTGATTCTTCGTAGTAGTAAGGATTTCCTAGTATGTGAACTTCTAAATGTGCGTGTTAAAACTAAAAACTTTAGAATCCTAGAAGAGGAGTTTTACGATAAAGTTCCAGAGATTAATGGAAATGAAAACTGTTATTATCGACTATATAGCAAGACTAGTAAAAGCGTTGATAGTTACATCCATTCTAATCAATTATTACAAATAACAGTTGCCAAGAAACATGAAATCAAGCAAAAAAGGATAAAGAATCTCAAGAGTATCTTGAATAAATCGAATGAAATTTATTTATACTTTGCAGTTTCAAAAGATAATTTTGATTCATTCACTAAGAAACAGAATTACTTAGAGAAAAAAAAGAAAGCAGTAGATGTTAAAGATTGATTAATGAAATAAAGCAGTATAGTTTGTGCGTGGATCTTGATTATTTTTTAATTTCTGATTATCATATATGATGATGATGTAAATAGCAAATACTTTATTTTTTTTTAAGTTTGAAAATTTACAAATAATAAAGCTTTTTGTTAAAGGAATCCAAAATTTTAAATGTATAATCATTACATGAAATGCTGAAATAAATTTCTGAGTTAATAGAAAAAATATTCACATAAATTTGTATCACAGATATATTAATTATAAAAAAATTATGGAGAACAGCAGAAATAAATATATGACATGCTTTCAGGAAAAGGAGTACGCAGATTCAGGCCATTTAATGCATCATTTTTGTTCCTACAATTTCTACAGTTATCGCTAATACTGCTTCTCACTTTTATTCATTCAGGAAAAATATGTAGGTGTAACCGTGAAGAATCTTCACGATCAAAAATCACATGAGTGTTTTGAAAACTTTTGAGGCAATCAGTTCATGTGATTTCGAGAAAAAACCATCACGATCAGTGTTGTACGTAAAAAATTTTTATTAATACATGCGAAAAAAATAAATACAAGATTCAAGACGTAGCCTGTGATATATATTATTTTTTGATAAATTTTTTGATCCTAACCCTCTTGCTAGATGGAGAACTATCAACACTAACCCGATCCTTCAATAACCCTATAATTATGCTGATTACTCTTTTCACATTATTTTGAAGTAATTCAGAATTATCTTTAACTGTGAACTTCGTAAGATTAATCTGATATTCGCTACCGCTTATGGAGAAGATGCCATCCGAAGTATATATGATGAAATGCCACTCTGTACCTATGGTCATAATACCATAGATATAGTCAAAATAGTCATTCCCAAACGCTTAATCCGCAGTTTGTTTTTTCTTATTTGTTTGAAACGCACTTTCAAGTTGCACCAGATTCTAAGAAATAAACTATCATTAATATCTCTAATATGTTAAATGTGGATATTAGACCTACCTGTGCATATCCAATCTTAATATTTCATGGTTTTTCTTCAGTGATGCAGAGGAAGTCTTCCAGACTTTTGATTACGTAGTCTACTCAGCCTGTTGCGTCCTCACTGGAAACATCCTTTTGAAATACTATAAATATATCTTGAGAGGTAAGTTTTTTAGCTACAGTGATAGATGCATGAAGAATCGATGAAATAAATTCACAGCGTATCGTCTCATTGGCGTTAGTCATAGTTTCTACATTTGAAAGTTTCAAGATTATATCCTCCATACAGTGATCGAAAGCCTTATCATCATCATTAATCTCCTCAAAGACTGTGGAGAAAAAATAAGCAGTTATTACTATATTTATGATGGGCCATTCTAGAGTGATGTAAAATAAAAATAATCACTTACTGGGAGTAAATTGCTTAATGCTTGTTATGTCTTCTCTGTTGACCTTATTTCTACGTAACATTTCCTTCAAGTTATCAAGAGATTTAAATGAGGAATAGTTTCGTAATTTCTGGTCGAGACTCTCAATAAATTCTGTGAGTCTTTTTGCAGAACCAGCTTTCATGCCATAACTTTGAAATTCCTCTTTATTTGTATTAAGAAAATCACTACCAGCTATTTCTTCCTTACATAAAATTTTGAAGTGGGACTCCTCTAACTTCAAGTTTTTCTTCAAATATTCGATAAGCTCCTCTGTATTAAAATCTTTAACTACGTCTGACATTGTTCTAGTAGAAATTTTTTATATTATTGGGGTAAGTGAAGCGGATGAAGAAGCTTGTGAAGACATAGTTTTTATATGTGTGTTTGTGCTTGCGAAAAAATATGCATTTGATATAGGTAAAGTTAGTTTATGGATATAAAAGTATTTTTGGTTTCAGCGCTCGGAGAGAAGATTTATTTTTTTTTGTATCGATTCATAATCCTTTTGCCCAATATATATGCAATTAAGATGTAGTACAGAATTATCAGACGATTATATTACATCATTACACATGACATTTTTCAAGATTTATGACAAGAACATAATATATACTTTATTTAAAAAATAAAAAAACCTTGCCAGAAGGGTCCCAGAAGGACCAAGCCAGTCTACATTACATAAAAATTGTGAATATATCGCTACATGATACAGAAAATTATTTGGAATATACAATGAAATGAAAGTGCTCTGCTTTATATTCCTCATCATAAATATCGATAAAATCCTCATTCATGGCCATTTCCCTTTCAATAGTGCTTCCGGCTTGAATTATACAAATTTTGAGAGGGATTTGATTAAATGGTACCCTTAATCTACTTTAAATTGCAGTCTTAAGATCACTATAATTACCACTTCTGCGAATTGTAATCGATTGCATTACTTTAATGTATGGAATATTCATAAGTTTTCCTATAGGAATGATAAGATAATTGAGAGTAATGTTATTATCATCCATTTCGACTTCTAAATGCAAGAATCCATAGTGAGAAAATTGCTTAACTCACTCGCATTAAAGAACATATACTGTACATATCTTATTTTGCGTTATTTTTTACGGGAATGTTTTTTGCGAAAAGTTGGTTGAACTTCCACATACCATTACATGCTTTATATCTTGTTGGAAAAAGTTAAGGAGGTATGAAACATTATTAGCATTGTCGTCTGATGCCAAGAGCTCTATGAAAGCACATGCAAATGGAATCTCATACCTTTTTCACATGAAGATCTACCGAAAAGACATATAATTAGTTTTATACCTAGCGATCTCAGAATTGCAAGTTCCTCAGCCTTTCATAATATATGCTTTTACTGGCACTATTTATTTGTAGGGTAAGTCTTGCATTACAACTAGACGTTCTTTCATATTTTTCTCGGGAAAAATAAAGAATAAAGGTTAATATGTTTTCTTTTCGAATGTATATGCAAGATTAATGTTACATGAACTCTGTCTAGTGATTGCTATTTTTGTCGCATATGAGTATATGTATTAAGGCTCAACAAATTCTTCTGAGCTAGTGATCACTGCTCCGGACTACCTTCACTCAGGTTAGTTATTCAATGTATACCTCTCAATAAGTATTGTATCCCATTCAGATTAGCAATACCAGACTGACTAATATAATCTTTAAACCCAGTTATAATACCAGTCACTGATTCTTTTTTCGCCTGAATAAGCATTTTTACTAATTTACGATAATAATTATTTTTTGCAATACATCTCATATTTTCTCGTATTAATTCACTATAGAATTCACTTCTAAAATGATCTTTACAGAATTTGACGATATCATTACATTTTTTCACCTTTAAACAGTAATCCACTATTGATTCTTCATCTTGAATAAGCAATTTATATCAGGATTTCTTAATACCCTCTGGCTATATTTTCCATCAAAGTTTATGCGGATAATATGGCAATTCTATCAGACTCAAAATATGTGAAAGATAGAAAGTATCATAATGTATAAATACATGAAATAATAATGATGGATTTCTTACATTAGGCAGACTATGTATAAATTGCTTAAGCGCTTTCTCCTTCCAATGCCTAACTGCCTTTGTATTCTAATAGATTTTGATTTCGCAAAAAAGATCATCTTATCCTTTCCACTCTGGTATAAATCCAGAATTTCCTTTTTTATCCCATTCATATCTCGATCCATATTCTTTGATAAATTCATCATAGCCTTCTTCTATCTCGGTATCTATCTCGTCATCTGACATTTTGCTAGTAGATCAATTATACTTAATAAAAAAATAAAGTACTGGTTAGCATGCATAGCTTCTTTTCTGTATATGCAAAATTTAATATCGCACAAAACCTGACTGATATTCCACTTATTTTTTCTGTCGTACAATCTGTGACTTAGCAAAAAATCTTCTGAGCTGGTGATCACTACTCTGGTTGATGATTAGTATTTCAGACACAAATTTGAATATATGCTAGCTAGAGATAAATACAATCATGACAAGTAATACTAATAATATTTCTGATCAAGTCAATGAACAATTATGTGATGAGCTATATAAAGAGCTTTTATATGAATTGCTTTTATATAAGAAGAAAGATATAATAGCTATTCAGAAAAAACTCA
Organism: Funneliformis caledonium; assembly: GCA_910591825.1. NCBI lineage: Eukaryota > Fungi > Glomeromycota > Glomeromycetes > Glomerales > Glomeraceae > Funneliformis > Funneliformis caledonium. The sequence goes on from CAJVPQ010000169.1 coordinate 16,637, forward strand.
GTATGATCCCTCTGAGACCTATTAATGACAATACAAATCAAACAGCATTGAATGAAAGCAAAGGAAAAATACTTAAAGATTCATTTTGGCTGTTCTTTGATTTGATAAAGGAATTAGCACAGATAGTATAGATAATGGAGGGGTCCGATGCGCATATTCTCCCTATCCTTTCTATATTATATCGAAATATACAAGATTTCATTGAAGTAACATGTGGGGGGAAAGTATGACACTTAGGGAAATGTATCATTTGCTTTTATATTTGGAATGGGATATAAGCTTAATTCACGGTGATCTTGGTATTGTTAGTTATACTAATTCAGAAATAAGTGGATTAGAAGCTGATAAAAATGCAAGAGCATATCTTCAAAAATTTAGACAATCCCTTAAGAGATGTTCCAAATGTGTAATATTAATAGAGGGTAAAATGTTTTATTTTACTGGAGAGGCTTTCATTATTTCTGTCAGTCTAGAACAAGTTAGCTAATTTATAATTTTTTTTGTCAGGGGACTCAGCAAAAAAATGTTCTGAGCTGGTGATCACCACTCTGAGTCAGATAGATTTGACTCATTATCACTATCTGAATTGTGCTATTCTATCTTGATATTCTGATCAAGATTTTCTAATATATTTCTGCTAATACCTTTACAGGCCTCTAGGCCAAGGAATTTTAGATTATGACATGATCGAGCAATTTCTCTGATTGCTGAATTACCAATCATGCTATTACCGAGGTCTAGATATTTGAGTTTAAGACATAATCGTGCAATGTCACAAATACCCGAATCAGCAACACCATCACAGCCATATATATCAAGATGCTCTAATTTATGATATGATTTCACTATTTTTTTAATATCTCTATTATTAATAAAACATTGCATTAAATCTAGATACCTAAGGTTTCGGCATGAACGTGCAATAATGCATATAGTATCTTCACTGATTAGGTCACATACTCCAAGGTTGAGATGCTCTAATCTTGGACATGATTTTGCTATTTCTTTAATAGCAGTATCAGTAATAAAACTACATTCAAGAAGATCTAGCCTTAATATATTTGGATATGAATGTGCTATATTAATAATTGCAGTTTCACTAATAGCTAGTTTACGTGTAGCATTAAAATTTAGATATACTATATTTGGGCATGAGCCTATTATTCCATTTATGTCTTCGTCTGAAAATTCATCATAAAGAGAATAGGAAAATGAGATTTCTTACATTTACTCCATGAAATGGTTTTAAGTTTCTGCAAATACGCAAAAACTTTTTTTTGCTATAGAGAGTCTAAGAATTTGATATGCTTCCATAGTATCCGTCCTGCAGTGTAATACCAAAATCGGTTAACAAATAAGACGGGATAAAGAGCTTTACCAGTTGATAAAAAATTCAGCTAGTGCCTGTCAGTGAAGTAGGATACCATTACTCAGTCTAATCGGCTAGTAAGTTATTAAAAGCTCTTGATACTAAAGTGAAAAGAATTTCTCAAGTTGGAGATGGGACTGAATTCAGACCAATAGCAAGACTGCAACGTCTTATCTTTTGCTCCAACTCAGCTAATCTGCAAACATCGAATTGACTAAGATATTTATCAATTACACTCTTATAATAAGGTGATATATCCACAATATTCTCAACATGGACATTTGGAATAAGCTGACATACGACTTCTCTGCTGATATTATAACATCCCTTCAGATCAAGATATTTTAAACTAAGGCATAAACTAGCAATTATATTGATAGTTATATTAGTAATCGCTGTGCAGTGAGTAATATTAAGATATTCTAATCTACAGCATCTCAGTATGACTATTGATAGACTGACATCAGTTATTATTTCAGTATTAGAGTCTCTATCCTCATCCTTCCGCAAATTGAGATACTTTAGATTAGGTATGATTTTGCTATTCATTTTAGTGTCTTATCACTAAATTCTGTGTTATAATTAAAATCTAAATAAACTATATTTGGAAACGCACCCACAATGCTTTTGAATTTTTTATCCGAAAGCCGATTGTAATATGAAATTTCTAGTTGTGTTACATTCAAACAATAAACTGGCTTTTGTTCTTCACGAACTAATTCTATGAATTTTTTTATTTGAGAACGCTCCTTTAGCTCAATGCGTCTCCATAGAATAGGGTACCACATCTGTATCACAATCAGAAAACAAATAAAACGGGATATAATAACTTATTTACCGCTAGGAAATGTAAAATATGTTTTAGTAATTCCTGTATATTAAAACACTTGTATGTGTCATAAATAATATATGCTGTATCTTTAATTGAAAAAATAAATTTTCTGGATTGGATCAGACTCCCAGATATTCACTCAACTCAAAGTAATCGAACATGCCTACAACTCTATCCTGTCTTATGTTCTTGACAGTGATTAAGCCAGTAACCCTATCATATGTGTGTTTATATTTGATCAGATTGCATAATGGCAAATACTGTGTGGAGTTAGTAGTGAACTTACCCATTGTTTTACGTCAGTTATTCCTCGATTTTTTAGCCATACTTAATAATTTATCTGATTCAATTATCTTTGATCAAAAATATGCAAAGTGCCTAATTCATCTCTTTAAATTACCACTCGCTTAACCTTTCTTGGTCACGTCTTCCTTCGTTGCTTATGAGAAATATCCTTTTTTTCTCTTACCTGATATCTATGGGACCCTCAATTATCTCATCTGAATCAGAATCTTTAGAGGACTCAGATGAATAGAAGGAACAGCACGAAACCTTACCTTTTTTACTAATCAGTGAGGGAAATTTTTCTTGTATTTGGGATCCCATTGTTTTTTTAGGAGACATATTCACTATTTTACAAATAGACTCAATTAATTCGGGATATTTGCTAGTCTCATGTTCATCGATTACTGACTCAGGTGTTTTAGAAGTCTCAGATGTGCCAGATGTGGTCTGTTGAGGCGACTGGAACTTCAGTTTGTTCTGTTACATAGTCGAAAAAGTCTTAAGTCACATCGCTCTTCTTATCCACCTTCTTATCTTTACTAGTATTAGATAGAGGCGTATTCTTTTCTGGAAGGGTCGGGATTATTTTTAGGGGAATAATTTCTGATACATTGAATATGGTATATTTGTAGTCTTATTGGCCGGTGATTCATCTTAAGGTATATCAGAAAATTCTTCGATATTACCTAGACCAGATTCTCGAAGCTTGGCTATGATCTTAGAGCGGTCAAGAATATACTGATATACTCTTATTCTATTATCCTGTGAATGTGTCTGATCAATACTAATTAGTGAAAATTTCTTACCAGCGACCTTACTAGTTAATGGCTTTTCCCTATTAGACCCGCACCATTCGAGATAATCCTGATATACTTTTTCACAGCCAAACCTGCTAATCTAATTTTCAGGCCAAGTTGTAATGTAATTAATTATAAATCGAATAGGATTAGGAAGTTGCTCTCGCATTGTTTCTATCTTCATCTTAGTTGCAGGAATTTTTCAGGACTCCAATTCGATAAATCTTGGCTAAGAAGATATGTTATGACTGCTCCTGATGCATCAGGATGGTCTAAAATTTCTCCTAGCTGGTCAAAATACGGTATATTGCCTTACAGCGTGCTGAGACTTCAAAACAGACTATACGAGAATCTCCTATATCTATTTTAAGTGAAGCATCCTGATTGCTTATAACCATATATCCAGCGAAATCTTTTAATCTCTTAGTTTCAAGACCTTTACGTTCTATAGCTACCTTTCTTTCTGTTATAAGAGATTTGAGATGTTTGTTAAATTTATGCCATTCCCCACTAGACATCCCAGTCTCATTTATAATAATAAGCTTTCGAGCTTGAATAGCGTTATTAAAGCACCTAAGAATTTTTTCTAAATCTGATATTGCAAAATGTAGATGTTGTCCCAAGACTTTATCACCAATAAAATCAGTGATAATATTTTTCCCACACTGTTGTAAAGTGGATTTTAGTACTAAAATTGTTCGAGGCTTCTGTTCTGATTTTTGTACCAAGTATGCCTACCAGTTTCAGATATACTCATTAAGCTCTTCATTTTCGTCACAAATTACATTTAATACATGCCAGAGAATCAGATTCATAATTTCTTTATTAACCTCTATCGCCGGCTTAGTCAAAAATCCTAAGAAAAGGTTAAAGAAATCTGAATCTGATTGAGGAACGCTTATGAGATATGGGAGGAAGTCATAATCTTCGTAAACGATTAGACCTTTAATAACTGCCTAGTCTATTAATAATTTTAACTTTACTGTTTCACCCCATATTCGATTATTTTAATCTCAAACTTAGCAATCTTTAACTCAGATCCTATACTGAAATAAAGCCCATTTTCTGAATCTTTATATTTTAGTAACCATATTGATTTATCCTTTAAAATATAGGTGACTTTTGTCTGGATAGTTTCATAAACTTCATTGCGGGAAAATTTCTTACCTGAAGTACACATACTTATTAAATTTCACTACACGAAATGGTCATTCAGATTTGAAATCCTTGATTGTTCTAATTTTACTGGAGCTGAAAGGTTTTTTTCTCAGCTCAAAGCTGTTTCACTAAGAGCAAACTTTATTGAAGGCTTTCTTATTCCTGGTGGCTTTTTCTGATCCGCACGATAACAATGAAAACTATATGATTTTTTATTTTGTATAATATATGCATTTTCATTAGTATGCTCTCAGTTACATAATGAACAATATGATAGGCTATGTGTTTAAGAGAAAAGACATCGGAAGATTGTTCTGATAGAAATGAGAGGTTAAATCCTTCAATGCTGACCTCTTCGAGCAATTTTTCTACTGAATTCGACTTCAGTGATTTCGCTATTTATATTATTACATCTTTTGACTTCTGGCTCTGAAACGGCTAAGAGAGAACTTTTATGACTTTTGATTCATCATTGGGCGGGCGAATCATAAAATCAAAGATAGTCTCATCTTTTGGATTAATAGCCTTTTCATATGAACGTGTTTTCCAGCTTCTTCAATAAATTTGGGTGTTCTAACGATCCGCAAGGAAAATGATCATTTATTTGCAATATTATTGATAATATCTTTTCCTTGTAACCCTTCTGGAAGTTACTTACGGATAAGCTCAGTGAATATCGTGACCTGAGCAACATTTAGGAGTCTCATACCAAAAGTTGAGACATGGAGAGATATTTTTTTACATTACTACTTTCGGCAATAGCCATAGTTTTTTTATCCCATTTTGGAGATATTTCTAGACAAGTATCTCTAAAGGCGTAACAAAGTAAATTTTTCGCCTGTTTGTCTGAAAGCTTGGGAGTGATAGCATTTAATGTTTCTACTGATAAATCAAAATCTATAATAGGATGAAGTGGTTCATCACCATCAATAAATTCGTATAGGGAATGGCCTTCACGATCTGCGAGTATGGCTTCTATTCCATCCTCATTGTCTGCACCTAGAAAATTTCTTGATCTAATACTATTGTCACAAATTTTATAAAAGCAAGTATCTATATCAGAGGCTTTAAGCCTACAATAGAAGGCAGGCGCATCAAGGAACTCTGAAAGCTCGGATTGGCTCATAGTAAAAATTTTCGAATATGTTATCTAGTATACCATTTCAGTATAATATCCCAACAAAAAAGTTTAAAATAAAATAAATATTATTATAGACATCAAAAAAATTAACCGACCGAAGGAAGAATAATATCAATGGGTGGTAAATACATTTGCCAGTATCCCTCTGATGAAGGAATAGTTTGTGAAAATGGAAGTACGCGACCAGAAAGGTGTAGTATTCACTGGAAAAAATGCCAGTGACCTCTATATAAATAAGATAGATGTGTAAGACCGACGGCTTCTAAATATGGGTTTTGTAATTTGCATGTAAATAAGTACCATTCAAAAGCAAATTATCACTAAAAGAAATTAGATAAGATGTTTCAGGACTGGCAGATTTCAGAAGCATTAGGAGAGGCTCTCAATAGAATGAAAATGCCTAATGCTATAAGTTGGCCCTAATGACTCATCAAAATTTTGCCTCATGAAAAATTTATAGGGACGGCAAAAAAACTTAACAAGAACATCATTAGTATAGTAAATTGGAAATTTTAAAACTCTGGGAAGGCATTTTTACTACTTGCTCCCTATGATCCTATAAGTTCCTATAAATTTTCAAACTCTTTACCTTTTATTTTTTTTATACCATATATTGACTATATATCAATTATATCAACCATAGACATGATTATATTTGCCTAAGTGGTATACCATAGAAAAATTTCGATTTTTTTCTTAAAACTTTAAAATTTTTTAGGGTTGATAGGGTTCTTAAAGACAAGTAATAAAGAACTCAATAAAACAAGTTAAGAAGCCTAAAAATGATATCAAGATTATCCCTAAGAGCGTCCTCAAGAATTTTTCTTATAGGGATAGAAAATTTTTATAGGATCGGTAAAAAAACTTAACAAAGTACTTCTGGTACCTTCTTTGACAATTTTTTATAGGACAAGATGCGATATATTTTATTATTAAAGATACATAAAAAATAATTATCCTAAAGTGTATATAATAATGGATTTTAAAAATTATTCTTTGAGATGGTAAAACACTAATTTATAATGTGAACTCACACTGACTCGTAAGATTTTAAATATGCAATTGGAGATCAATTCATTAAAAGAAGAAGTTAATAGACTTAGAGATGAAAATACTAGGCTTAAAAATACAATTAGCTATCAGGAAAATGGAAAACAAAATAAGATAGTAAACTCTAGCGAAATGCCTTATTCTAATATCAAATGATTCATAATAGATTATGTTTTATTATAGCCTGAGGACGTTCTTTACAAACAAATATATTGCGCTACTTTATATCAGAATTATCTTACTTGGTATGATAAAAATGATGAGCAAGCATTAAGTAGCAATCCTCTTGGTAAGAAATTCTCACAAATAGATATCATCTGTAAATGGATATGAGTAGATAATAGTAATAGAGAATGGCAATATATTCTAGATTGATCTAAAATTATAAGTAAGATACATAACTTGACGTATAATGAGGATTATACAGAATAATCCTATCTTTAATTTCATTTATTATAGGAATACATTGACCAAATATCAGCGATATATTTACATTTGCATTTTGAATTTTCTGACCTGTGAGTCAGCAAAAGTCACGTGATCATAATGCAATAAAGTGCAGTATAAATTCGGCCAGCATTATTCTACAATTTTAGCCAGAACTTTGGGTATAATATTTCAGCATCCAAGCTGACCTGAAACTGATAAACTAATAGAAATACTCAGATTCTCTGCCAGTTCTATGACAGCTCCAGGATAATACCAAGTCACTATCATGGTGCCAGCTTAGATCCTCCAAATCATATGTCCTAAAGATCAGCCTGAATTATGTTATAGTGCTAGCCAAATTTAGACGCAGATTTACATTAAATTACTATGTCACCTGACGTGATTTTTTTACCATAATTTGGTATTTAAACAGGCAACCAAATAGGTGTAAAGGGTAAGTACTCCAATATAGAATCCAGCATCCAATCAGGTGCAGGAGGTCAGCATTCTCAACATAAAACCAGATATCCAAACAGCTACAGAGGGCCAACAACTCCATTAAAGAATTTAGCATGTAAATGACTCAGAAACAAGAAGAAAAGTATGGTATTTAGATTATATAGTAGTAGTTAGATTAAATGGTAGATGGTAGTTAGATTATATGGTGATAAAAAATACAGATAGCAAGAAAGAATTAAAAGGATAGCTAGAGTATAAAAAAGATACCCAATACATGAAAATAAATAGATTATATGATGGTAACTAGATTATATTATTTAGATTATATGGAGGTAATTAGATTATATTATTTAGATTATATGGTGGTAATTAGATTATATAGTGATATTCAGATTATATAGTGGTAATTAGATTATATAGTGGTATTCAGATTATATGGTGGTAATATAATCTAAGGCAAGTGGGATACTACTATGTAATATAATTATATTACATGGTGATATCCTACTGTATTATTTTAAATAAAGAAAAGAATTTATTAAGCTTAATTATTAAAGAAACTATACTAGAATATAGATAAATGAAATTAATATATAATTTTGTATAAAAATATAATATTTGCTTAATAAGATACATATATCCTTTTATTTTTTCAAAGAGCTTATTTAGTAGATTAAACTATTATATAATATATTATTTAGAATTTTTGATATAATAATAATAATTCAGAAATTTTAGAAGATTACAATTTATTAAAAGAAAAGTTAGAAATTTTGATAGCAAATATAATTCATATTTTTTCAAATTTTTATATTAATTATTTAAATTATAAAGAATATGATTTGTAAGTAGCATTAATCATGATTTTGAAATTTGTGAATATAAAAATGAAAATTATTAATATCTGATTAATCATAGTAATCTCTATATATGATAATCTTTTTAAGATTCTCATATATCTTAAGTATTAAAAAGAAATTTTATTACAAATATTCATCAGATTCATAAATAGAGAGATAGGTTACTTTTAGCTAAAATATACAAATATAATATTAAAGACTAAAATATAATTAATTAGTTTAGTATATTAAATTTATTTAGTTAGTGAAATTGGATTTGTTATGATACATTGCAATTGTTTTTTAATAAACAGTCAAGCTTGAAGGTGGTAAAGAAGTGGGTTAAGAATAACTATCAAGGTTAAACAAATTTTGAAAGAAAATTAATGAGGTATTTCATAATTTTCTTATGCTATTATAATTAAGTATATTAGTATTATTTTACTTTAATGTAAACTGCATTCTGCAAATAAGTCTCGATAATACAATTATTATAAAATAAATGTTAGACAATATTACAATTCGTCCAGAATAATAATTCACAATAAATATTATGCTAATTCCAGATTATCAATTTTTATTAAAAGTCGCATGATTTTATTCTGCTAATAAAAATTTTAATAAAGTTATATAAAGGCATTTTGCAGTAAACTACCAAATAAAAAAATTTTTTTGGTAGTTTCCTTCCTTTCTACTGCAAAGCGCCCATAGGTTTATAATTGTTATCACCAACATTCCAGGATTCTTATAGATCTTAAAAGTTAATTTTTAAAGTTCCAGTCAAACATGCTGACTTTTTTAATCTTGTTTGCGAATTTGTTTCCAGAATTGTTTGATGATAAGCATGAGCTGACAATGACAGGAGCACTATCTAATTTATGTTTACACTTAACTATTTAAGAAATTAGCCGTAATCAATATGAAGTTGGTCAAAGTAATATGAATTTCTGTATAATCAAAGAACACGTTCGTCAACAGCATACTTTCCTTAAATCCAAATATTTGAGTTGTAAACAAAGACGTGAACATTATCAGTGAATGTCCTAGTAAATACTTTTGAGCTTTTCTTCTGCTATAAGTAAGAAGTTAAAAACTGGAGGCATTAGCTTTCTTAATGAAACTAATATAATTATTATCAACATATAACTTGTCTTTTTGAGACTCCAAATAACTAACAACTTGTGTTGGATTCCAATTTTTTATTTATTCAATCAAAAGGGAACATTTTACGGCTCTAGTATTCTGGCTTAAGTTTCTTTTTGAGATTGAAAGCATTTAAGAAATCTGCAATTTGACAATTCTCATAAAATCAAATTGCAATTTAACACATTCGGAACTTAAAACAACTACTAGCATAATGCAAAGTAAGTATAAGCGTCAAATGGTGAGCGAGAAACATTTTGCAAAACAACTAGAGATTATAGATGCCTGCCGAAACCTCTTCAAAATAATTTCGTCATATCCTTTTCTATGTTTTTAATATAGTTTCGAAAGTTTCAGCTTTCGTCATATCAAAAGGGTTTTGTCGTATCCTTTATTATGATTTTAATATTGTTTCGTCTGAGTTTAGACTGTTATTAAGAGGTTTCGTCCCTCATCTATACTAGAGATCGAAATTTTATATCGAGAGTACGAATATGATTACAAAAAAATTCTGTTAATATGATATTCACATGCGCTTACGTGCATGTGACTTTTATATATACCCTACCATATGAAAAAGTATTTTTTCTTTTTTCACGCGGTGAAAATATTATAAAATGTTCAAATGTTCTTAAGTGTCATAAAGACAAATATGTTTATTACAATTTATATAAAAATTTAAATGGAAAATTTATTAAAAAATGGTATTAATTTATTTTAAAATGCATCATAATTCAAAACGTGTAATAATTAGTAGCAGCTAAAAATTATTTGTTTTTTTTTTTTTTGTAAAAAATATATTTTTTAGAATGTTAGCTTATAGCAGCAGGTAATCTCTCAAATTTTTATTTTCAGATAAACGGATTTGAGTTGCACCAGTTGACCGCTGATTTTGATGAACCACCATTTTTTAATGACTTAAAATCAAAACGTTACTTTATGTAAAACATGCCATGCTAGAATTGTTAAAGCTTTCAAATAAGCCGAAAATGTTGCGATAATTGCATTATTTTATATTTACTATTATCGTTCAACCGGTCAGTTAAGGCCCGTTGGCCGATCGTTACCATCCCTAGTGATGACAAATGACCTTGAAATGGCCTCAAATGGCCTCTATTTTAATTTTAAAAATGACAAAGATAATTTTATAAAAAAAGTAAATGCCTTGTAATTTGCCATTAACGATAACAAATATACATTCATTATCTCACATATTCATCTGCGCGATTATGTGGTGTGGTTGTAGCTGCGCAAATATTCTTTTATTCAATTTATTTATTTTATTTTTTTTTTTCTTATCATTTTATCCTTTCATTTTATATTCATTATTTAGATTAAGAATTTATTATTTAAGAGCGGGAACTTGTAGTGTAGAAACAAATACATCAAAAAATCTAACAAATAATTAATAATTTTTTTTATATAGAAATTTTATTTTAACCTGATTCCTCATATTTCTCTCTATAAATTTCCTTCATAATAAAGTTTACAGCATCACGATCAGACCAATAACTCAAATGCACTGTAATAGCATTAATATAACTAACATCCAATATTCCTTCCTATAATGCAAAAATTAAGATTGAAATTTGAAATTGAAATTGTTAACAAAATAAGTTAGAGATAATAAATGTTAAAGATATTTAATACTATACCTGTAAAACCCAATCAACTCTTCCAGATGAATTTAAATCTTTAATTTTATATGATCCATGAGGATCATCGTCCTCTGATTTCTTTGATTCATCATTTGAAGAATAACTAGTTGGAGGATAATTTGTTAAAGCTGATCCACCTTCATCTCCACATACTGAAACTGATTTTTTATGTGTTACATTAATACTACTAACACTATTTTGTGGTAACATTGATTGTAATCCTTTTGTAAACATTAAAGACGTTTTAACTGATGAAAAGATATTTGTGGCTTTGTTTGCAATTTCATTCCCAAATTCTTGAATACCAATATGCATTCCTTTTAATCCCCCTTTATGGTATGGAATAAGAGCAGGTTTCATATCTCTACCATAATGTCTAGCGATAAGTGGCTCTATGAAAAATATTTTGAAATATAATGAATTAATGTGCTGAAACAATTCTAATCAATAATTCGTACACTTACCTAATCTATAAGCAATTGGATCTAAATATAAAAACAATAAAGTTAGCGAATAAATCATTTTCTTGAAAAACCTAAATATTTACATACCTGCATTATGAAATATGTTGTATAAATTTTTAACAGCCGGAAAACATAATGGAACAGATGATGATTGACCTAAAGGTAAAGTCATATCAATTCCCATTTCTAGAACTGCCCCTGCTAATGCTTGATTGAATCTTTCCGTAGAACGTTCTTTTCTTGAAGCTATCTTAAGGCCTTTTAATAACAAAAATAATCCTATTGGTGATCCAGCTGCAAAAAAATTTGTAACATCAAAATCCAATTTTACAGTATGCTGATGAATAGCATCTAATTCAGTTGACCCCCTTCCCTCAAAAATACCAGATGGTGTTGAAGGGAAAAGCGGAGGTTGATGACATAATACATCAAATGCCAACACGGAACCTAGTGAATGTCCATATATTGAAACCCTTCCTCCATTTTCAACAAATTTAGGATTCCTTTCAATAAATAAATTGTAAACTCTGTTTGCTTCTTTTGTTACTGTATTAATCATCAATTCTCTATATTTTGGTGTCATGTATAATAAAACTAGATAAAAAAAAAAATAAATAAAATAAAAATATATGGTCATTTTAGTTCACCCTTCAAGTGAAATCTTTGATCATAAAAGGATTCATTTTACCATCCATTAAAACGTCAGAAATCAACATTCTTAATGTTGGTACACCCTCCAAAGTAATTTCTTCCAAAGTAGTTTGACCTTCTTCAGCATTAGGCATGCCTAAATCTCTTTGAACGTTCTCATCTTCAGACGCCATTCCAAACTTTATTTCTTGCCTCCATTGAATAGGCAAAACTTGTACACCATTTCCGAATTTATGAATGCTTTTCTCAGAATTACCAGAATTGCGGCGATCTGAGTTAAATTCTGATTTATTTTTAGAAATGTTTTTATAAGCAGTTTCAGGACCAAGTGTTGTAGAGTATGTGGCTTTAATAGTTTTCCTTAACATGTTGACGTCTTTAGCGAATTATATTTTTTTAGTTATTGAAATAAGAAATACTAGAAAAATCAGGATAATATAAATTTACATCATACCATGTACAAAATTAATAGATTCCATTTTCTCGCTAAGCTTTTGACCGATTCTAAATCATTTATAATGATGTAACAATTATATAATTTAATATGAATTAAGCAAATTTCATAAAAAATTATATATTACTTTTATTCCTTACCCGTGAATTACCAAAATAAGATGATCAATGACTCTCTCTTCTTCATCGTCATTATTATAATCTTCACTTTCAACCATTTCCATTTTAACTTCTCTCGGAACACTGCCTGCGGAAGAAAGGTTGTCCAATTCACCCTTAAATTTCTTCTCCTCATCCTCAGATGATTTTTTCGATAATAATCTTTTAGTTTCATTATAACCTCGGATAAGGCGAGTTCCTCCCAGATGAACTCCATTAGTGAGTTTTGCAAAAAAAGTTTTTGTTAGTTTTCCAGTCATATCATCGCTATTATTACATAAAAAGGAAAATTAATAAATTCCTTCAATAATTCCTCAAAAAGTGACAAACAAAAAAAAATAAAATTCCTTACTGTAATAACCAAGCAGTTGTAGGATTCGTATAGACCACATACTGAGAAAGATATTTTCCAAGTAATGGCCAACTTTTTTCTTGAATTTGTTCGGACCCATTATTAGTTTGATCAGTTGACTCCAATTCAGGTCGTGGAATCCACGCTTGATGTTTCCTAAAGGGAATTATTTTTTATTAGATGATAATAATAAAAATAAAAAATTTAAATATTTTACCTGTATCCATCTTCAATTTGAGCAGCCAAATTTTCATCACAGGGAAGAAATTTTCCGTCACTTAGATAAAACCAAGTGGCACGTACAACTTCATATGTAGCACCTGGCCAAAATACAGGGCTAATCTCGCGATTGTCAATATCTACTTCGAATAGATAATCTTCATTACATGGAACCTTCGCTCCAGGTTTTCCAGCTTTGAAGGCAGCTTCGAGAGCGTTAGAATCACGTTTGGAAAAAGCTATCCAAACAGTTGGTTGTTTAGAAGTATAAGATTTGTTGGAATTGGATAATGAGAGATTATGTGGAGTGTTGGTCGAAGAGGAGGATGATGTAGTAGTGTTAATCGATGATGATGACGTGCCGGTTTGAAATTTTTTGTCTTTGTTTGGATCTCTCAATGGTACATCAATCGCATGAAACCTAATTTGTAAAATAAATAAAAAAAAAGGGTTTAAATTTAATGGATACAGTTCAAATAAAAAAATTTATGATATGTAACGTAACACAATACCAATGAGCAAATAATTCGGGGCAATTTGGAGAAGACATTTTTTTCTAGTCGAAAAACAAAACGGAATAAGGTATTTTTATAGTTTTTTTTTTTAATTTAATTTTTTGGGCATTTATTTCCGCTTAAAAAATAAATTAATACAAATTTGGTAAACTATAGGGATTATCTGTCATCATTACGTAAATTTATTACGTATTTGGAGAGTTCATAAAAATTACATGGGTTAAATCGTTTGGTGTCACGATGAGAAAATATTGATTCTAAAATCATGTGAATAGTTATTGTCGTATGTTAATTATAATATACTTTTAGGAAAACAAACGTTTTATTGGATTCCATAAATTTATTACTTCGCTGTATTGATAAATTATCCATAATAGTTAATGTCCAACATATTTAATTACGATATTGAGAGGAAACAGAAAAGTTCTTATATTACTTATACTTACAGAATATTGTTAGATATATATTTACTAATGGTAGTTTTTAAAACTTCCCATGGGTTTCGAAATCTCAAAAGACGAATGCAATTTTCTTTAATGAAATATTAAATTAGTTGGGAATACTAATACGAACAATTTGGTATTGATAGTCTTTACATAACATATATTTACGTAAGTTATTTGAGATTCTAATCGAGATAATCATTCTGGAGAGAGTGAATTATACCTTACTAAATGCAAGAGATTATTCAAAAACTTGGATTTTATTAGCAGATATAAATCATTATTATTGTTTTCAAACTAGTTCCGTGATATAAAGCATTTATTAACCTCAATATCACAAGTTGCCAGAATTATCGGCAAGTTTCGAATGACTTTATAAAAAGCAAAAATACTTAGTTTTCATATAAAAAAAAATCATAAATTTTTAACATTTCCGCAGTAAATTTTTTTTTTTTTTGCGTACTTTGTCGATATTCCTAAACATTGAAAATTATTTTTTATAGTTAAATTCTAGGAACGAAAATTTATAAAAAATATAATTTTGTATTGTTAACCTTTCTTTTGGTATTTCTGCTGGAAATAATAATATGCGAAGAAATGGAGCGAAGTGAATGAAGCGATGTCATAAACCGAGTAAGAAAAAGAAAATTCTGTATTAAGTCCTTAATATAAATTAATTAACTTGATATTTTTTTTTTTTTAAAAAAAAAATATACACTATTTTCGACAATAAAATGTATGAATAATCAATTTTTTTTTTTTTAATTTTCGTTGACTGTTATTAATGAGCGGATTTACTGATAAATTGTTCTTTACGATAAATAAGTATTCAATGTAAAATTCATTCAATGCTCATAATATATGTTTACGCAGTTTAATCGTTAAAAAAAGGAAGCATTTAATGCTTTAAAAGGATTCTCGTGAAAGATAGGTAATAAAATATACTTTTCAGTGTCATCAAAATGAGCGAAGTATGATCTCATGATCACGCTTATATATATTAGGCAACAAGAGTCAGTATATTATTATATATACCTGGCGTTTCAAAAAAAAAAAAAATAATTTCCAACTTTCTTTTCTTTTTGTTGTTCCCCCCCCCTCTCTCTCTCTCTCGCGAAGGCAGTCTTTCACAAGCACATTCTGTTTTGTGTCCCCTCTTTCACCCCACTTATTGGAAAACGTACTGTACGTGATTCCGGTTATGCACTTCCCTTCTCAGCAGAGAACTTCAACCAGAGATACTAACTGGTTACCAAACTCCAGAACAGATAACAGGGTTACAAACGCCCAGAAGGACAGAACTGGGGTATCAAACCGCCAAGAAGGAAAACTTGGGACATGAAAGAGGGAATAAAAAAAAATATAAAAAAATTAGAAGACTCTCTCTCCGTGCATGTTTGAAATGTAGGTTTAGATAGACTGGAACTTTGCTTGGTTGAGGAGCTCCATTTTTTTGGAGGGTGCAATTAGTACTGACGTCCTCGCCGCATAACCTGAGTACTAGTATTATTATCTAGTAGCCGAACGAGGTTACGGTACGTTTCGCCGAAACCCGTTCCGCCGAAATTCACTTTGCCGAAGCAAATTCACCGAATGTTCATTTCGCCGAATGGACTTTTCATCGAAAAGACGTTTCGCCGAATGAACATTTCACCGAGAGGACGCTTCGCCGAAATGACGTTTGCCGAATCCTTTCTGCCGAATAGACACTTCTCCGAATCCGTTTCACCGAAATGACATTTCTCCGAAAACGAAAATAATTCGCTGTTGATTGTTAGCAATTTGCCAGATTTATTGAACTTTTTTTATTATTTCCAACGAAATTTTTAAGAAAAAACTTACTTTTTAATGTAGTACCTAAAAATGATAAGTTAAACAAATGTTACGCAGTAGTCATTTTCGGCGAAATGTCCTTTCGGTGAAACGGATTCGGCGAAACGTCCGGATACCGCCGAACAAGTACTATGTATTATTTGTCAAACACACCTACACGATTTCTCAACTTCAACCTTTTAACTTTTACAAAAATGTCTTATAAATCCACAAATGTTCGTCAAAGCCATGCACATCGTGTAAACGATTTTCGCTTTCAAAAAAATAAAGCTGTTGAAGAACAACTCAAAAAAGAAGAAAATGAGAGAATAATTGTAGACGATCGGTGCTCAAGCTTATCAGATCAGAAGAAGTTACCAATTTAGATACGATATTAACAAAGACAAAAGCTTATGAAGTAAGATTGCAAAGGGATGTAAGGGAACTAGGGACAAGAAACTATCATTTGGGATATGCTTTGAGAAGATATAGATATAGGGATTTACTTTGGATTCGCTTTGCGGATGGGTTTTTATTAGTGCTTTTTATATTTATTAAGGTCATTATATGGGTTGATTGCTAGGAAAATCAGGTTCCGGAAATTTTTAACAAAATTGAGATTTTTATTGCATTTTAGTTTTTGATGTTATTAGATTAAAATGCATTAAGTTCTTAATTTTTAGTCAAAATTTCTCGGAACCTGATTTTCCTAGAAATCCTCCCATATGGGCTTACTTGTTGGATTTTATTTGAGGAGGTTTTTATTTGGTATTATATTCTGTGTATTTAAATAAAATAGCTTTCAACCAGCCTAACTAATTATGTTTACTTCAAATTTCAAAACTTTTTTTTTTGTTTTCGTATGGTTGATAGCACTCGCTCGAAACTCATGATCGACGATCTTGAATCGAATTTTTCTTTTTATGGTATCTGGAGGTGATTTAATTTTAAAACTTGTTGTAAATCCATATTTGAAAATTATTGGTAATTAAATAAGTCACCTCAACGATTCAACGATCTAAAATCTCAACTAGTTAAGATTCTTCCCGATGATTTATGTTTTAAAGACTAACTCATGGCATATTATCTATACCCTAATCCTTACATGATCCTAATACAACGCTTAACTTTACTGCAATCCCAATTCCATTGGTAGTTGGACAGTTTGGATTATTAAAAATAACGTTCTGATTTTTTTTTAAAAAAAAAAAAAGAAAATATTGTTCATATATTCAAGAAGGGATGCTTTTACTTGTTGAAAAAAAAAAAATATAGTAGAAATAATTTTTCTTTATTGTTGACAAATTATAAAGTAAATTTTACATCTCATGCAATTTTAATTCTGCAGCAACCAGCTTCAAATTCTTCACTTAATAAAAGAGGATCCTTTACCATTTGAAAGCAAAAATAACATCGATAGCAGTAAGCATCATCTCGATAACTGACTTTCCTAGTTTACAAGTAATTGTATTGATACTAGCATTTATGGACTGGTTACTCATTAAAGTTGCAATACCTGATGATATGACGTATAAAATTAAGTATAAAGGATAAAAGGAGATTTATAAAAATTTAAACCTCTGAGACAAATAAAATGAACGAGCTTCAACCGTAAAGATGTGCCCTTCAACAGCAAGAAATTTTGTAGAAGGACCAGCGAAAAGTCTATCCATCATCACATTAGGAGGTGTCATCTTTATATGAAAGTTAAATTCACATCTCTGGTATATAATCAACACGCGACAGTAATTTTGCATTAAATATAGCCTTCATACTTTTGATGAATTGATTTGTATTCATTTGACAAAAAAAAAAATTTGAAACGAGAAAGATGTGATTTCTAGTGAAATCAAACTGTTATCTCTAAAATATTTTTTCTAAAAATTTAATCGGCCGTGAAGAGGGAAGAAGAGAAGTTAAAAATGGCCGGTCTTTGGAGGTACACGAATCGCCTAAAACTAAATTTTTTTTTACCGTAACACAGATCCTCCTTTAATATATCTAGTGCTGTGCCTCACATACAGTACATACAAACGGTAAGATCTACTTACCTTGACAATATACAGTATGTATTACTGTTATCGTTCGTTATACAAGTAATTTGTTTAAAAAAAAAAAATTTATTTTAACCAATGTCTAATGGTAAGAGTGTAATAAAGAAACTAAAAAATATTTTCACCAAACATGAAAAAGGAATAAAAGGTATGAAGCTTTGTATGACTAAAATGAGTTAATTTGACGGTTTGATGATATTCTAAAAAATTTTCTTTTTTTTTCATGAATTACCATTAGAACCAGTTTCGGACGTTAAAAAAGCTTCCTCATTAGAAGGTAACACATGCCGTTAATTATACTCATTTTGTTTGCTAAAAATTAAATTTTATCAAATTCGAAAATAGAAACAATTTCAATTGATAAAGATAAATACAACAATTTAACCAATACTAAAGAATTTGTTAATTATATTTTATAATGTAGAATTGACCTTGGATAATGAATGTGAATATAATAATTACCATAATACTGTAATTTACCATTTGTCATTTGTGTTTTATTTACTAAAAATTTTAAATAAACTTGGAATATAGTATTAGTTTCAAGTGATAAAGGTAAATACAATAGAAAATATAATTAATCAACAAATATAATAGTCTATTAATTAATTATACTCAATAATTGTTCAAGTATTAGAAAAATTAAATGGTAAAAAATATTTATAAATTGTTTAAATATTAGATTTTGCTATAAATCATATTAATTAATTCCAAAATTTTCTCACAAATAAATATTATAATAGAATCAGTTTCAGATAATCCTACATTAGAAGAATTAAATGGTAATAATTTTATTATTTATTTATTTATTTAATTATTTAATAATTATTATTTTTTTAAAAAAAATTTAATGATGGTAATACTTAGATTGTAAACCATTTAATTTTATTATATTTTAATTTATATAATTTAAATTAATTAAACTATTATTCAAAAAAATATTTAACAATTAATAATATTATAGGGAGTAAGTTATTTATTCTTTACATTTTAATTTAAACTTAATTTACTATTATATAAAATTTTTAATGATAATTAATGATCTTTTAGTTGGTAAATTATTTATATTTATAATTTTTATTTAATATTTATTATAATTTATAAATAAAATTTTATTAAA
>CAJVPQ010000170.1:0-36024 GCA_910591825.1 Funneliformis caledonium
GCCTCCTTTACTTTTAACTTGAATATTTAATGAATCAGTTTTTTCTTCTGATTTTTCAAAGATATTTGTTTCCTTTTCTAAAATATTATCATCGACTATATCAACATAATTAATATTATCATTATTTTTAGACAATGAACTTTTTACTGAAGTTTTTTCAGTTGACATATTTAGAAATAATATTTATAAATGAGTTCTTTGTTTCTTTAATCTTGTTTTTTTTTGTTCTTTTTAAATGAAAAAAAATGTGTTATTTATACGAAAAAAGAATTAAAGTTTTCTATTTTATGCAATGTAAATGCTGATCATTATATTTATTCTAGAATAATCCGAATAATCCTAAGATTTATCTATTTGTAGATTTGTAGATCCGGTTAATTATTCAAATATTATTCGGATATAATGTGAATAATAGGATAATCCGAATTTATTCTAGGATATTATCCGTTCAAGAAAAGCTCTAGAGAACTTTCTCAATATTGAGTAATTTCTGAAACTATAGCACAAATTCAGAAATTAGTAACTGGTAAAAAAAATAAGCAATGCAGTATTTAGCAAAGCGTCTTTCGATCCAATTTATACTTACTGCTATGATTCATAATATTCCATTCTATTTTGTTTAATGTGTTATAATAAAAGTATTTTGATTTTTTTATTGCAAGGTATATGATACTGTGCCAAATTTCTGCCCATTCGTGGTTGGATAATTCATTATTTATTGCTAATACTGTTTTTTCAAGTTTGGCAACTTGTGATTTTGCCAGAGCTAAAGATAGATATTTGCGTAAAAATATAATCACCATCGCAAAGATTATATATATTATGACATTCCCTGAAAAAGCATCTTAAAGCATCTCTATTATTATAACACCTCAGGTTAGCATCTCATAGATTATAATTATGATGCTGAAAAGTACGATCAAAAATATATCAGAGTTTAAAAGCATTTTGCGGAGATAAATGAGAAATTGGTTCAAGTGAGTTTGTTAGAGTTTTTGAAAGTATACGCAGAATTTTATTTCAATTGTAAATGTGTAAAAGTTATTTGGCTTGATTTTTTTTCTTACTAGAAACTGTTCTCCTCCAATATACACAGTTTTATAATTAAGACCCTTTCACAGTTAAGAGCTATAATCGTTGCAAAACATAAAAGTTCCTGAATCTTCGCCAACGATCTTACAGTCTAATACTAGCTGATCTTGAGTTGTAAATAACTTGTATTAGAATGCACTATTAGCGGGTGATCAGTCAAAGGTGTTTTACCAAAAATTTAGCATATATATATTTACTGGATAAATAACACAGATGGTTTATGAAGTTTTTTATTTGCAATACATTAAATCTTAGACTGGAAACATAGCCCAGATACATAGTTACATTTTTCGTGATGTATAAAATAAATTATAAATGAATGGGGCTTCTTCTGAGTGTATTAATATAAAGGGTTTTGATTACTATATTGGATGATCGTTATGAAAAAATAATATTAATGATGAGCACCTAACTCCAGATAATCATTTAGCTCTAAATAATCAAACATGCCTACAACCACGTCTTATTTTATATTTTTGACAGTGATAAAGCCAGTTGCCCTATCATATTTGTGATCATACTTAGCTGGATTACATAATGGCAAATTTCAGCGGTTTAAAAATGTGTGTTTTCTTTGAGGGATTAGACCACTTGGTCTTTTTTGATTTATAACATTTGACTTTCATTTCTTCAGATGAATAGCACTTAGATGCAACTAACTCCTCTACTTCAGACTCAGATGAATCTGTTAGTTCTTTGCCAGCCTCTAGGTTAGTTTGTTCTTCTACATAATTTTCAATTCAGTCTACAGTTCGTTTTAGCTTTTTAACCTTCTTAAGCTCAGATAAATCAGACTTAGATGAATCAGAATCATCTGTTTCTGAATAATAATATTCCTTTTTTTGGATACTTGAAAAGGTCAAATTTTACATAAGTCATTTTGAGTATTGTGTTTTATAACTAAATATTTATTTATTGGACCAGAAAAAAACTCTCTTAAATAAAATTTCGTTTATCTCAACTTTCTTGATACTAATCTGACAAGCTATTCCTCTTCATATATAAGGTTTATTTTTGGATATAAGTTTTAAAAAACACTTAATATATCCTCTTTAATTCGTAAATATCCCCTAATTTCTATCGTTTTCAAACTAGGTGTCAGTCCTGGAATTTATAAAAATTTTTTCAGGCTTAAGCATCTAAAACCTCTTATTGTGAGTCTTTTTAAATTAGGGGACTTGGCTAAAAGCACTTCTAGATTTTTATTGTTAAGTATATGTGATCTGCTATTTTCAATACTTAGTCATTGTAAATTGGGGTATGCCTTGCACATTTTGAAAATGTATACATCTGACTCTATATTTATTTCTCCAATAAATTTCAGACCTAATATTTGTGCACATATGGCTGGCTTCATATTTCTATTCAATACTTTAGTAAACTTGACTCTAGAAATAGCTATTAGAGATATTCTTTACTATATTAATCTTTTAGCAATATAATACCATTGCTTATTAACAAATAAAAGAGAATATATTTTTTTATCCCTATCCTTTTTATAATATTGGAAAATTCTATCAAGAATTTCATTTGGTAAAGAAAAGTAATGGATGGGAGATTTTTCTGACTTCATGGTTGATAAAGAAATTATTTTTTCAAAATCAACCTACTTTAGATTCATCATATTTTTTATCGTCATAGTGCCTGATTTTACAATTTTTAGATCACTCTTTTCACTTACATATCTTTCTATTAGCTGTTCAGTATTTTTATCAGAAATAATAAAACTATCTATATAGATACACTTTACATGATCCCCTAGTAGTCTAATTTTGTTTGATATAATTTTGCGTTCCTTTGCTGAGATAAAAGGTGCTATACGTTGATGTAGACCTGATCTTCTCCCATCTAAGTATAATCGTCTCCAGAGTGATACTAACATATGTTTGACTACTTTTTCCACTTACTCACCCTCTTTCTTGATCTCTGTAAAATATCTTGTCCATTGATTGAAAATATCATACCCACTCATGAGCTTAGTTTGCTCAAATATTAGAGTATTAGGACTTTCAGAGGATAATTCTATGTGAAAACCTAGATCCATTACTAATAATAAAATCATAGTGAGTGTAATATCCTGCAGGATTATAACGAAATCCTCTTATACATTTTTATTCTGCTAGTTGATCTTCTATAAAGACTCGATAAATACTATACTTTAGATTATAAATATGTGTGACTGTTTTAAATTCCCCTGTTCTTACTGACTAGCCTGTCATATAACCATAAGCTAAGATATTTGAATAAAATTCATTAAAGTTTAATTAAGTTACGATTCCTTCATATGGCTCAGCCTATACTAACCCTTTCATGTAGGCTGAATTAATCCAATAATCTTCTTCTTGTATTAAGTCTTCTGCTTTTCTAGGAACTAAAGTGATATCTTGAAAGAAACGTAAACTTACTATTGCATATATTTTAGTTTTTTGTAAATTAATTTGTCCTCTACTCTACTATATAATTATACTGGCTTCTTCATTATATTGTTTATGAGCTTCCTGAAGTGTCTCATTTGGATTGGCTTTGATTAAAAACCAGTCTCAGAATAAATCATAAAAGTCATTTTTAGAGCCAATTTATTATATAACACTATCATAAAACTCGACAAGTAAACCTTGCTTTTTTCAAAATAGAAATCTCCAGATAGCAGAATACCATTTTGTATCTGTATTTTGGTAGGTTAAAGCGGTTGAATAATCGCTCTTTCCATCTGAGTCTGCCTCTGGCTCTTCTGATACTAGTAACTTAGAAGATTCAGGTAACTTGGATGACATTAAACCTCTTCAGAGATTTCTGAATAATTGTCCTAATGCATCAGTAATACTACTGAGTAAACAACTCATTTTTTCCTAAGATTATATAGTGTTAAAAAAAACTTTAAAATAAAAAATATTTTATTTAGATAATTAGTGTTAGACATTTATTAAACTATGAGAGGCAGAAAAAAGATGACATCCTAAAAATTTTATTATTGTCCATATATTCTTAGGACTGGAAAAGAGTGTAATCAGAGATGCTATAATCTAAAGGGTTACAAAGTCCATCAGAATTTACCTAAACAATATCTATGTATACAATCTAAATGCGATAAAAAACTTTCTCTGAATATGGTACTTGTAAAAACATTTAGATAAGTATCATTCTAGAGCATTTTATCAACGTCTAAAGCTTATAAAAAATCAAGCTAATGACGGAAAATGTTCTGAGGATGATCTGAAATTAGATTTGTTTAGTGAATAGTCTGAAGATAGTGACGGGAATATTCTGGGGTTGATCCTGAAACCCAATATATATGCATTTATATTACTTGATTTTTTTCATGTTTTAGGTATGTGCTCTACTTTACTTCACAACTATGCAATCATATCTTGTGTATATGCTCCGCTTTACTCCACAAACTGTGAATACTATTTGCTTTCATATCTTGTATATATGTTCTGTTTCGCTCTGCTTCACTCTGCAGTTTGTGAATACTATTTGCTTTCATATCTTATATACATGCTTCGCTTCACTCTGCAGACTGTGAACACTATTTGCTTTTATATTTAGTATTCATATATGTGAAAAAATTTGTTACTCAAGATGGATTTCAAAGGGGTTTCAGACAGGAACGTATCAAAGTAGAAAAATTTTTTTTACTACTTAGAAATAAGCGATTTCAAAATGAAAGCTAGTCAAGAAAATGAATTGGTGATCTTAAGCTTTTAAGTATTATTTCATTAGGAATTTGATATGTGAAAATCGATATATGAAAATTGTAATATCCAGGATGACCTTCTGAAGGCATTTGGGGCTTTTTGTGCCAAAAAATTCCATTTTTTATACTACTTATGATGAATATGAATTTTTCATCGAAAAAATTTAAGTTTCTAAAATAAAAAGTAAAAACTAAATGTATAAGAATAGAATATTAGTAATAAAATATTAGTTACATGATATATATTCAAACACATATGTAAATTTAGAAATTTTCTAATAATTAATTATTTTTTTTTAATTATTATAAATTTTTTTTTAATTAATAATCTATAAATATTTATATTAACTATTAAATAAATTTAATTGTAAAATATAATTCTAAAAGATTTGATAATATTTCAAATTTTTAATAGTAATTTTTTATTGAATAATAAATAATTGATTAATAATGCAAATTTTGTGTAATTAAAAGAAATTAAATTTAAAATAATATTATATTAGTTATATAAAAAGAAATTTTAATAAATTTAAGAAAAATAATTTAAAAATATTATTTTATTTTTTTTATTATAATACTCTTATCTTATTAATTTTAATTATTCTTTTAAAATTCTCAGATTAAATTTTCATAAGCTAAACTATTTATAAATCAAATAAATTAGCTTATTTAAATTTAGCTTAAACCATTATAAAATAAGCTATAAGTTAGATAAGCTAATTTGTAATGTAGCTTAACTTATTTATTTGTATTTTTTATCTTTAAACAAATATAAAGTTATTTTCTTTAAATAAAAGTTACTTTAATAATATTTTTTTTAAAAAATGCATATAGTAATATTTTTATTAAAAAAAATATATCTAAAAATATTTATTTAAAAATAATATTACCAAAATAATTTTTTTAAAAAAATTCTAATAGAAATTATTTTAAAAAAAATATTTTAAAGTTAATTTCTTTAAAAAAATCATTTAAAAGTGAGAATATTTTCTTAAAGAAAAATATTTTTAAAAATTTTTTTAAAAATGAATGCTATTAAAATTATTTTATTTGTTTAGAAATTAAATTTTTAATCCTAAAGACTTATAAAACAAATAGATCTAAAAAATATTTTTCTGTATATTATAATTTTAATATATAGTATATTTTTATTAAATTATTATTTAAAATAATTTCCTTAAGAATTTAATTTCTAATACATAATTTAATCTTTAATCTATAAATTTAACTTCTATATATCATTTTTTATCCTAGTATTTTTTTAATAAATCAGCTTTAAATTATTTTTCTGTATAATATAAAATATTAGTATACTAGAAACTGATTATTAAACCTTAAATCAAGAATTTGATATTAGCTAAATCTAACTTCTTTAAGGTTAATTTAGCATATATATATATTAAGTTAAACTTTATAATTTTTAGTAAGAATAATACTATTAAAATATTTTTTTTAAAGAAATTTGCTTCTAAAATAATTTCTTTAAAAAATTGATTTTTAGAATATTTTTTTTTTTAAAATAATAATTTTTAGAATATTTTTTTTAAAAAAACTTATTACTAAAGTATTTTCTTAAATAAAAATATTTTTGAAATTTTTTTTTTAAAAAAAAAGTATTATCAGAATGATTTTTTTAAAAAAAATTTGTTATTAAAATAATTTTTTGAAAAATATCTCTAAAAACAATTTTATCAAAAAAATTTTTCTGAAAATAATTCTATTAAGAAAATATTTCTGAAAATAATTTTATTAATAATATTTCTGAAAGTAATTTTATTAAAGAAAAACCTTTATAGATGCAATTTTTTAAAAAAAAAATCATTGAAATATTTCTTAAAGGAATCATTTTAGAAATATTTTTCTTGATAGAATATTTTAAAAATATTTCTTTTGATAGAATTTCATTTTAGAGACATTTTATTAATATGTAAGTCATTAAATAAGTTAGCGTATAATCTGGTTTGGTTTGGCTTAGCTTGATTATCAATTGATTGCTATAAGTTAAAATAAAAGTAGCTCAATTTAAGCTAATGGTAAGCCAAGCTAAGTTGATTTATGCAGAGCTTTATTCAGAATAATATATATAATAAAATATACCAAATTTTATTTATTTTATATATTTACTATTTATTTATAATCTTTATCATATTTATTTAAAAATTTTATTTATATCAATCAGATTGAATATAAAACTCATATATTATTTATAAAATATTAAAATTAGTATTATAAATATACTTTTTATACACTGCCTTACAATAAATTACCGGATCTTATAAATTTTACTTAGTAATATATAGTAAAATTGAAGTTTTTAGATTATATAAAAGTTTATGAATTTTTAATAAAAATACATGTTAAATTTTTTTATTTAATAGCCAATCAATTATAATTTTAAAAATATAATTCAAAAATATTTTATTTATAAAATGCCGAAAAATACTCATTGTTAAAGTAATAAATAAAATAATTTTATATATAAAAATGCAAAAAACATATAAAAAAATAGTTGCTTATACTTCAAAATGAAAAAAGTTTTTCATGTTTTAAAAATTTTCTTTTTTCATTTTAATATCTAAAATCTATAATTGATCAGCTATCAAATAAAAAAAAAATCAGATGATTTTTATTGAAAATTAGTAAACATTTATTGCAACCTGATCTTCAATTTTACTATAAATTACTAAGTAAAATTTATAAAATCCGGTAGGGCAGTGTATAGTAATATTTAGAGAGTAATTGATTTTAATTGTTTGTTAAAAAATAGTTTAATTTTAAATAATGATTTTTCATAAAAAACATTTTACATTTTTATTTTTTAATTTAATTATATTAAGAAAATGTTAAATTCATCCTTTATTAGTAGTATTCTCTTTTTAATTATTTTAGAATTATATAAAATGTGTTATGTTAGTTTCATTTGTTTCATTTGTTTTTTTTTAATTTTTATGGATTCTTTAGTTTTTTTGATTTCAGATTTATCAGTTGGTGATAAATATTTTATTTTCTTTCATAAGATTTTTCTTTCAAGTTGGATCACTTTTCGAGAAATCTGAGAGTACATGAGTACATGGGTTCGTCAAGTACCGGCGGAAGTTGACCAACCAAGATGACTGATCGGCCACCAAAAACTTGATTTTGTTTTTCAGAGAAGGCTTGACGTAGTCTCGTGTCAACTAAGACAATGAAATAGGATGTTTTTTTGTTATTTTCGTCATGTAACGAACAAATTGATTTTATGTGATTTTGTTTTTTTATAATTTTTTTTACTTTATAGAATCCGTTAACATTTGGGTTCGACCGCTTATTTCTCAAATATAATTAATATACAAAAGAAATTATATATATTATTAAGCAATGCGAAAGTTTAAATTACGCCCACTATTTTTATAATAGCCGCACTTACTACGCCATTAAAAATAGATTAATCCGTAGTCATAATCATATTCCAAATGTGCACATTTTATTTGTTTGGCCACATTACGAATTTCTTTTGATATATATATTTATATATATATCGTTATAATATAAAATAGAAACGTAATGCTGGAGAGACATTCTAGAATATTTGAATTTTAATTTTATGTATAAATTAAGAAATGAAACAATTGATTCAATTGTTCACCGGGCTAATTTTATCACGTGATTTATTTCCGTATTGCTAAATTTAGTATCCTTTTATATCCTTAATCCTAATAGAAAATTTTTCTTATATGAAGGGAAAGATATATGAAGGGAAAGACGTATAAATACAACGCATTTTCTCGTCCTCTTAACATTTCAAAAATAAAATAAAATTAATAATAATAATAAAGGAAAAATTCATTACATAAATTCTTTTAAGAATTTAAATCAATTCAAAATTCCATCACAAATACCTCAAATAATCGATTACAAATACCTTGTTTAAAAATCAAAATGAATCCAAGCACCATCGTTTCTGAACCAGTTATCATTGCGCTCACAGAAAGACCAGGAGATAAACCAACTAATCAATGTTCCGTTATGTAAAAGATATTCTAATGATTCGATCATTATATTTCATATTATCATTTCTTCCTTTCACTTGAATTTATAATTTTTTCATAATAATATTATTAGTAAATTCATATTTAGAAGTTTTTTTTGTTTTTGCATAGAGATTTTAGACATTTTTTTTTTTTCCTATAATATAATTTAATATGATTAATATTCTTTAATTTTTTTAAAATCGGCCGTATAAATATTTAACTACTAAAAAGATCTTTGTGTAAAAAAAATAGTCGAGCTTTATTTTGAAAAAAGTTTTTCCTAGTTTATTTAATATTTATTAGCAAAATGTATTAAGATATCGGATTTTTATCATTTTTAATAAATTAATAAATAATCACGTTCGAGTCATGTGATTTAATATTTCTCAAAATGACACATTTTCTTTATTTTCTTTAATTATATTTGGACGTTTCATAGACCCAATTTAAAATTTCGAAAAGATTATGAGAATGACCTTACAAAGTCAAATATTATCAGTTAAAACAAAATGTTTTATTAAATATAATCAAGAAAAATGTATTTTCATAGAATATCCATGAAAAAATAAATTAAATTACATAAAAAAGTAACATCGCAAAATACAATACTTTTAATTTCAAAGTTAAAATAAAATAAATATCAATATATATATATAACTTTTTTTTTTTGTGTATCATTCAAGCATCTGTAACCGGTTAATTCTCCGCAGACCTCGTAGCCAATTAAGCAAGCCGATCGTTTTAAGAGAATTTAAAAGTCGAGACTTGGGGGAAGTTGTTTTGCTTTATTTCACATAATGGAGCATTGATTTGTAGGATTGGGATTTTCTGTTATTTCAGCAACAACAATGATGATTGGTTTAGAATTGATGTTGTTTGTGGTTGGATTCATTTTAATAAATTATTGATTTATTTTGAATTTTAAAAGGTTGGTTTTTTTTTTTTTTGATCTTGAATCAAAAGGTTTTGTTAAATTTTTTTGAATTTTCTTTTTTTGTTATTTGATGAAAGAAGATGAAGAGGAATGTGTTTATAAAAGTTTTCAGAACAATCGTTCGAAGAAGGCTAAACTTTACATCGGCTTTTCTCATTATGACATTTTTTTTATTGTTTCATATAATGATATATTTTTAGAAGCCGAGGTCGAGCCGGTAAACATGTGAAATTAAACAATGGAATATTTTTTTCTTCGGGTTGTTCGTATTATTTTTGCGCGACTGCGTTTTCAGTCCCTCTTTTTGTTATGCAGAATGAATCTATTTATAATTTACTTTTTGAGCTAAAAAGGTTGCAAAAATGATCTGCTTCGGAAACTCGTTATTTTAGAGAACAATTAAAAGAGTTATCCCATATCAATTTCCCTATTTTCTTAATGGGGACGCAACACGAGATTGTTCATTGATGACCATTTATGTTAACCGTACTTGAATTTTTTTTTTTTGTCATACTGAGTAAGATTCTATCAGTAAGTAAAATACATGTGGAACTATGTTTGACCTTTTGTGTTCAACAAAGAAAATCATTTTCGGATTTGTAGTTTTAAAAATTAGGCCATGAAACAAAATCCGAGCGATTCGTTTTGAAACACAAAAAAAAAAAAAAAAAATTTGTATTATTTCTTTCCAATTCAATTAAAATTATTTCAATTCTTATTTTCATGAATTTAAATCATAAGGATTTTCATAATATTTAACGGGCTTAATCGCCATTTATGTCACGTTGCATACAATGCAATCATTTACTTGGTCAACCTTAAGAACAAATGTTACCCCCCAAAACATGAATTGTCTTAATATTAAAAAAAAATTACTTATTGTGCATTTATTAGTATCGAACTGGCTAGTTTGAAAATCTTTCTTTCTCAGTCTGTATATTTACGTTTCAGAGGTTTCAAAAGAAAAACAAAAAAAAAAAAAACGCCAAAAAAGCAGCGAACAGTTGAATGTACACATGTATTTTTTTTTTTTTTGTGCACAAATTGACATCTACCTGATATTATAAATAAGACATCTTTTCGCTTTTTTTTTTCCTTGCTAAATTGCGAATAAGTCTCAGAAAACGTTTCTATAAAACTCACTTTTGATTTGAAATCAAAAAAAAAAAAAAAGATCAATTTAACAAACCCCTTTCAAATTAACACAAATTAACAAATCTATTAAACATGAATCCAATCACTATTGACAATAAACCAATCGTCA
This sequence comes from Funneliformis caledonium, assembly GCA_910591825.1. Classification (NCBI taxonomy): domain Eukaryota; kingdom Fungi; phylum Glomeromycota; class Glomeromycetes; order Glomerales; family Glomeraceae; genus Funneliformis; species Funneliformis caledonium. Next base: position 10,998 of record CAJVPQ010000170.1, read on the forward strand.
TTGTTGCTTCTGAAAATTCAGTGACGCAAGAACCTCGTCCAACTAATCAATGCTCCATTATGTAAATGGTTAACATTAAAGATATGTTACTCCTCTTCGACTTCTAACCTTTCTTAATTGCCTGGTGTTACTTATTGGAAGGGATTTCGATTTTCTGACTTATAAAGTTTAGCCAAATGCTCTCATTTTCTTGAATATTTAAATATATTTTTTTTTTTTATTTTCTTAAAAAAAGGGGAAAGAAAATTATAATAATTGTTTTCACCCTGAGATTCGACAAAAGTAATTTTCGTTTTTATGGAAAGATTAATTAGTATTTTCACTTTCTTTATTTGTTCTTATTTTATCTTACCTTGAATAATTTAATTTTAATGGAGATTTTCCTCGAAATGAAAATTTTTGAATAATAAATGATAATTTTAACATGAATTTTAATTTATAAATTTTATCCTTTCAACTTCTTGAATATGAAAAAGAAAAATGTGTCTATGAAATGTATGAAACCTGTTGTCTTAAGGAATGGTACTTTCGAAGTATGTATGGGTCCTTAGGAGAATCAAATACGCCAAAATAATTCTTTTTTGGTGTAATGTACTCATTAACATAACCATTTGAAATTTTGGCGCTTCACTTCAAAATAGGGATTATACGAAATTAAACAATAACTAAACAATATAAAGTATATTCATGTGTATAAATTTGATTGTTATAAAGGTGAATAACCGATGAACATTTTTATAAAACCTTTACACAATGTTAGCAATCTCCTAAATCGTCAACTTATAGTCAAAAAAAAGTTTCATCAAAAAACAAAAAGATCAAATGAGCAAAAAACAAAGCAAACAAAAAAAGTTCAAAATATTTTTCAAATATAAAACACATACATCCAACAACAAAAACACGTTATGCAAACTAGTTATAATTTTCGCCTTAATGTAAAGTAACTATGCAATTAACGTAACGTTGACCATTTTAACATTTTAAAACTCAGTCAATAATTTGTCCCCTTTTATAATTTTATGAATTTTTAGTAATATAAATAAAAACTAATTATAAAAATATTTCTTCTATAATTCTTTATTATTAGTTTTTATTCATTAAAAATATATATATATATATTAGCGAATAAACACTCTTTCGTTTGATGAGAATCGCGGAAAAAAGATATTTTTGACGTTTCTTTCGAAAATTTTGATCGACAAAAAATAGTTCAGATCGATGGGATTTGAAACGAGTCGATCTGGTTGAATTGTGAGGACAATAATAGAACAAATTAGGAGAAATTTTTATCGAGAATATCCAGATTTTCAGAACATTAGAAGACCAAAATGATTATCATTATAACATTTTCTTGGAAAACCTTGAAACTTCACCTTGGTGTTGACACTAATAATGGTTTGCTCCTTTTTGGGGGGAATTATAAGATTACAGCTTTTTTTTTTATATACTGCAACTTCCTATGTAGGGAAAGAAATTGTGACAAATATTTATATCCGAAAATTTTAATCATAATAGATTCCGAACATGAAAAAGGACAAAATAATTTTAATTAATTTGTCACAATAAACGTAAATAACATAAAATTGATAGTAAGTTTCAGGATAATTTTTAGAAGAAATATAAACCTTCTCTCAGGTCTATTGGCTGAAGCATTAATAGTTGTTTTTCTTTTTATTTCTTAACTAGCCAGTTTTTTTTTTCTTCCAATAACCACCTGCATCTTTTTCCTAGTCATGGTATTGGTCAAAGTTATGATCTTCGGTTTATTACCGTATTTGTTTGTGTAATTTAATCATATTTTTTAAGGATCGGAAATTTAATAAATTATTTATTTATTTAAAAGTTAAGATTTTTTTTTTTATTGTTATTTATATATTGTTGTAAGGGGGACGGGTTTTTTTTTCTAAAAATTTTAGGATCTTAACGATTATGAGGGTTAGTTCTGGACATTGATATGTTATTTAATCTTTCATATTCTAAGAGCATGTTTTGGTCTGTCATAAATGCTGAGCGATCAAGATGAGATATTTCGACGTTGTCCCAGGTGGGACATCTACTGAGGCAACATAGGCTTGTCCAGGGGAGAAAATGTTTTCATCTAATACAAGAGATACTTTTGATAGGTCAGACCTTGGGTTTTGTGAACGGTAAGGGCAAAGGCGTTTTGGAGTGGGAATTGTGTACGATGACAATTGGTTCTATATAATTCAAAATAGTGGGTTTGTTTGTAAATGGTTGTGTCGATGATAAAACCTCTGATTGAAAATGCAACACAAACAGATTGGTTTGTAAGGTTAATATCGGTGATGATTCCTATGATGCCATTGCATATTTCTTGTTTGATTAGTGAGTTGTTAAGGTACATGACACGTGCGCCTGGTTGTAATCTAACAGAAGAAGGTGGGTTGGTTTTGTTCTTAAAAATACGTTCTGAAGAAGGGTCCCATTGTGCAAAATCTATAACATCAGTAGATTGGGAAATTAGGAATTTTCCATCAAGTACAGGAAGCATATTACAGACTATTCTGTTAATCTGTTGGACGGTTTCTCTAAAACCTACGATGTTAGTGGTGTTGAAGAAGATGTCAGTTGCAGGACGTGTTAGGAATTCTGAATGTCTTCGTTCAAGGATTCGCTATGTTTCGGGTGTAATATTGCCTGTTCAGACTTCTTGTAACATTTGGTAAAATCTGCTATCAGCTTGTTGGCGTTGTGATGTACTTAAGAATAAGGGTAAAATAGGGTCTAAGTGGTTACACAAAATACTGGTTGAGCGTTGATAGAAGGTAATTGTGCAAGGTTGCCAACGACTATAACATTTATACTTCCAAATGTGATAGCATTATTTTTAAGGATTGCGAATATATTTGATATGAAATCGAGAAGTTTATCAGATACCATTGATATTTCGTCTATGATTATAATATCAATTTTTTTTAGGAAATCACTTAGTTCTTTATTTACGTAGGCTCGTATACTAAGATTTCCTTTGGTAGATGTAATTTGTAATATGAAATGGATAGTCTTCCCTCCTATATTTTGGACAGCAACTCCAGTTGGTGCTAGTAAGAGGTAATTTGATTTGTTGTTTTTAAGGGTATTTATTATTAGATTAATGACGTAAGATTTTCCAGTTCCTGCTGAGCCGGTAATGAAGTAGTATAGCCATTTTATACTATTATTTTTGCCCATGTATGAAGTAATGATTGATAGGACATAATATTGGTCTTCTGGTAATCCAAGTATTTTAGTTTCTGGAAATATGTGAGGGAATGTCTTAATGCTTTCTAATTGTAATCGTATTATATTGTAGATGTTGGCGGGGATCTTTTCGCGTAATTTATGTAATAGTCTATTTAAGATTTTGGCAAATTGGTTATTTAGGCGTATGATACGTGATTGGTGTATATTGCGGTTTGATTTTGTAGGTTGGTGTGGAAATTGGGAAATAATGATAAAAATTTTTCTCATTTGGTCTGTTTTTATAGTCAGATTCGTTTTTTGCAGGAACGGTTAAGAGTAATTTTTGGTAGAAGTATAGTTCAACGTCTTTGAGTTTAAGAAAGCGATATCTGGTAATTATTTGTTTTAAGCGTTTTATAACATAATTGTTAAGGTCGTCACAGAATATTTTTTGGGAGGTTGTGGGTCTTAAGGGAGTGATCGTGTATCTTTTGAAATATTGTGAATAGGTGAGATTTTCAAATTGAGGGAAATGGAATCGAGACATATATTTTGTAATTGTGTTATCGTAATATGGGTGTTGATCATCTTCATCTATCATGTAAGTAAAAAGGATTGTGTGAGTTCTAGTATTTGGAGGTTCAGTTGTGAGAAATTTTACTGTAGCAGAGGAACTGCAAATTTGGTATCCTAGGAATAAAAATATCAATTCTATTGAACTGATTCTTTTTGTAATAATGTGTTCTCTTAATGTGTCGCCATCTTGGATATTGAAGATATGGGAAGGTTCTCTTTTTACGATTTATTTTATCATGTATTGCGCAAAGCTTCTATTTGTTATGTATTAGGCGTTCATGTGAGCGTCCTATAATAGAAGAATAGCAGGGTGGTACAGGATTACCCAAGAGTCTGCTTCAATTAGACATTTATATACGTATCAATAGTTTCCTTCTTCGTAATGAGTTGTTTTGCTATATGGACGGAGGAAACCTTTTTTGCAGGTTTGACCTGATGGTGCTGGACCTTGACATTTTTGATTACATGTATGTATTTGGTTAGCTATTACAGCTGCGTATAGTTCAGGTTCATATAAGGAGTCAGGAAGTGTTGAACGGATTACTTCATTTGTGATTATTGTGTTTATAGAGTTTGTGGTCCAGTAGCAACTATGTGTATGGGCTGCGCCTCTATTTTGAAATTTGACTCTATCGAAAAAGTCAGTAATTTTATCAAATCCTGTAAGTTCCAGTTTTTTGTATAGTTCTTTTTTTAGTGATTTGAACCTGTGAATGAAGTAATTTGTGTAATGGTAGGGTCTATTTGTGGGTAGTGTATCGTTATTATCAGTATTAGAGAGTATGTGATGAAGGTGGATCCAATGACTTTTGGCCATACTCAAGGTGATGAATAATGTTGGTAGGCTGATGTTTTTTATCATTGCGTTAAGGTGTAGTTGTTTTTGGTGAAAGTAGGTATCACCTGTGTATATAAAACTTGGAAGGGGATTCATGATGGTTTCATTTATTTTGTAATATTAGTTGTAGTTGCTAGGTTGGAGGAGCTGTCTAGCAGTAGGGAGGTTGATGTTGTTTGAGTTGAGGTTGGCTTGTCTTAAGAGGCGTTGGATATTTTAGTGGTGTTTCAATTTTTCTAATTGTAAGTATGACCAATGTGACCAGTGATAGTGAAGTCTCCATCTTGGATCGTAATTCATCAGGCATTGTTTGATGTATTTTTCGTAAGTTTCTTCTCGCATTTCATCGTTTGAGGAGGTAGATTGGATCATTATGTCATGAAAGTGATCTCTTCCATCTGTAAATAAGTCTGGGAAGAGTAGAGGTTTTAAGTTTGGGTCATAGTTTGAAATAGGTATACGTAGAGTTTTGCTTTTTTGAACAAATCTAGCCATCAATCTTGTGTAATGGAAGTCTTCGTTGTGGACTTCATCAGGAAAATCATAGTTAAGAACTATTATATCATGAGGGTTTACGGGAGGTGCATTTGTATCTGTTGGGATGTGAGTAACTCTCGGAAAAGGTTGATTGAGGGTTTATTAGTATCTATCAGGTGAAGTTAGTATGTTAGCAAAAGGGTGAAGGTAAGGGTTATTCTGAGATAACCAATTAGTGGCTCGTTATAGGGTTTCGTCATGAATGGGGTTATTGTTATTCGTGGAATGATTGGGGTCGTTCGATTCTAAGAATGCGTCTAGGATTCTGGAGTATAATGTGTGGGCTCTAATGTTATACGAGTAATTCATGGTACCAGTTAAACATCTGTATTCAGAGTAAGGGTTGCTGTTGGGGTTCTACCTAAGAAGCAGTGTAGATATATTGGTGATAGATAATTTCTTTTATGTAAAGGGACAGATACAATTTCTTGTGGCATGGAGAAAAGGTAAGGAAATAGGAATCTGGTAGAGGGTTTCTTGCAGGATTTGCAGGTGGAAATTCTTAGTTCAGTGATACGGTCGGTGTTGAGGTTGAAGGATAGGATAATGTTAGGGAAGTATTGTTGTATGGGATAGATGATTGACGAGTTGTGGAGTATTTATTCTGCTTTTTTGGAGTATAAAAGCTTTCCACAATAGATGCAGATGATTTGAGGCCATTGTTTTAGGATATCGTTTTGAAATCTGTCATATAGTTTTTATAATTTCGATAAGGGTCTTCAGTATGATAATTGTCTTGGTGGTTGGTAAGTGTTGTTCAGTTGTAGATCGTTTGAAGGAGTTTCTAGTAAGGTATTATGGGAGATGTCCGTATTATATGATGGAAGATCAGGGGTTCTCTAATTTAATGTAGTTTCGTGTTTGTTATCAAAATGTAGATGGTATTGATATGGTGGGTCATAGTAAGGGGTAAGGTTATAGTTTGTTCAGGGTAAATTTTTAAGATAGGGAGGGTAAGTGTGATAGAGGTTTGACAGATTTATTTTGGGATTTTAGATTATATATTTTTAGTTGAGGTTTCAGTCAATTTTTTAGAAGATTTTTAGTAGATTTTTAGTAGATCAGTAGGATCAGTAGGATTAAAGGAATGTGTTATCACGAAGGTATGCGATCGTGAGGGATTGGGCAAGTTAAATACTTTTTTTTTTTTTTTATAGTGGGCTAGTTGATTTGTGATTACGCATGAAATCGAGGTTGTTATGCAATATTCAGTTAATCCAATTTTTTTATTGTTTAAAAAAAAAAAAAAGTTTAAAAATTTTTAATTTTAAAGTTTTGATTTTATTTATTAGACTTTTCTCTTTTATTTTGATTATTTAGGTATGTTAGGAGTTTATTATTGATGCGATTTTCTTTGTTTTGGTTTAATTAATTTAATAGGTTGATTTATTTATTTTTTTTTTTTACTTTTAATTGAGAACATCGAGAAAATCATGGTTCAGGATTACAGTAAAGTAAATGTTAGTTTTTTTTTTAGTTAGACATTACTATGTATATAGTTTTCATTTAGTATCATTGTTTGTATTATGACATTTTAATAAAATTTATTTTGTTATCGTATCTTTTGCAATGAAAGGTTTATTTACATATAGGAGTTTTCTTTTTGATTGGTTACATGATATTCTTAAAAAATGCAGAAAAGAATTAAGAGATAAAAAATATATGAAAAAAAAATAAAAAAAAAAGTAAGGATAAAAAAATAATAAAAAAAATGAAAAAAAGAAGTAAAAAAGAAAGTAAAAAATTGTTCAAGTATATATTTAGTTGAGTTGGAGTGTATGTGTCTTCTTTTACGGTTGAATAGAAAGAAAATTTTCTTCTTGATGTTTAATTAATTTTGTTAAACTTCTAGAAGTGTGTTGTTATTGCTTTTAGATGAGCTTGTTAGAAAATTAGGGGGAAGCGGGTTTGCGTTCAACGTAACTGTAAGGTCTGTAGTCAGATCTGTTGATGTGGCCTCCATCTGAGACAAGGTTTGTCGACCTTTTTTGGGTTTTCTGGTATTGGTTGATTTTGGAGTGGGGCTCGTTCTGCCGTTGGTTTCAAAACTGCTGTTGTTATACCACAAGAGGTTTAACAGTCAAGTATTTATACGGGATTGAGTTACGGAGATCAAGGATATGTTTTCTAATTTTAGGACATGTTTTTCTGATGTTAGTTCCTCTCCAGTAAAAGGATCTTTGGTAGGTTCTTCATAGTGTATATTACCCACTAGAATGGCTGTGGTAAATCTAATATTATTTGTGGAATTGATGGAGGAAGTTTTGTTAGCGAGGTAGTTATTCGTCAGGCTGTGTCTGACTTCCAAGTGAAAATTACAGGGTTCTCTTTCTCTGAGGTGCTCTTCTACGTAAAAATCTATTACAGATTTTTTGTTTACATTTCTGACAACTTGAGTAGTGATGCCCGAAAGCATTACGTTGATTCCTGTGATAGGCATTTTATCATATTTTATATTTTTGATTGGTTTAATTGCGGTGGCATTTACCTTAAATATGGGATGATTTTTTTGAGTTTTTTTTTCGATTTGGGGTAAATACGGTATGAAAGATATGAAAAAAGGCATACTTGATACCAGTTCAGAAATCTGATAAACTTTTCTTTTAGGTATACTATATCACCAGTTTCAAAGGGGTGGATATTATATTCGGCTAAATCGTCTAGGAAGATGAACGCTTTTACTCTTAAGTATGCGATTATTTTAGGATCTTTTTTATCCATTTTGGTAACTGCAGTCATTTCATTCAAAGTGTAATCTTTGGTCATCCTTTCAGAGTACTCGTAAATGTAACAAATAGTTTCTAGTTTAGAAGGCATTCTTTGATTTTTGTGATTTTTGTGGAGTTTGTTAGTTTTCTTTTTATTTTTTTAGAGAGAAGAAAAGTTTTTTTTTTTTTTACAAGTTAAAGTGCATGTATATGTGTGTATATATACATTGTATACAACTTTTTTTTTTCTTAATCACATTATCGAATTTTCACATAGATGGTGCAAATTTTGGAAAAAAAGAAAAAAATTTTTTTCTTTCTACTTTGTGGTAGAATTTTTGAAAAGGTAAGCAGTAGTTCAAAAAGAAAGACAGGATATATATAGTTTTCTATAGGAAGAAATAAACAATATGGGTTTCGTAGATAAACAGAATGGGCTTAGCAAATAAACAAATATTGGGCTTTGTAGATAATTATAGAATTCAATTGATTTGGAAATTTATGTAATACAGATAAGGTTTTTTTTCCTATCAAACGAATTTGAATCAAGGTAAAAAAAAAAATGAAAAATGATCGAATGGTAAATACAGAAATTTAAAAGAAGTTTAAGAAAGATAAAGGAATTTAATTTTTTGAATTAATCTATTTTATTAAAAGTTATTTCAAATTTGTTTTTGGGAAGTGGATTGAAAAAAAGATAAGTACTGTAAAACTATGACATGGAACAGAAAATCAGAGGGATTTTTTTTCTGAATTCAGAGGAGTAAATCTGACTAAAAAAGAATAAACGTTGCAAGTGTTTTGATGATCTTTTTCTAGGGACTTTGCGGGAATGAAATAATAAGATGGATGATCATTCCTAAAAAGAAAAGCTTATCATAAGACAGTAATAAGACAGAAAGATTACAAATAAGGAAAAATATAGCCTCCCTTTCTATACTACGTTAATAAAATCCTATTCCTTAAAAAATTGATCGATGTCCAATTCGAAATTAATTAATATAAAATTAATAGATAAGTTACCGTAGTAAAAATTTTTACTTAGTAATTTACAATCGTAACATCTGCTTAGTAATTTATCAATATAAGAAAGATTTAAAATCGTAAACTGTAAACTAAACCTTCCTTTCTTTTCTTTTTCTTTTATGTATTTATCTAACTAGGAAATTTGGAATCTTTGTCATATACCTTGTATTGCTAGCAAAAATAAGGAAAATCACTGCTATAAGTTTCCTTCTAGTACTCAATTTTACAATATATCTTCTATTCTTCTAGAGTTGACTTCCAAAATGCCAATAACACTACACCTTTACCAAAAAGGGTTCTAACTTATGAACTATCAGTGACATCAAATCAGGAATTAACTTCAAACACAAAGAACTGCAAATCCTACTGAAACAATCACAAAGGAGTAGTATTCTAGGACATATTACCATATAGCGCTGATATTAGTATCAGGTACTATTCAAGCAAATCTAAGCTAAATTTTAAATAGTACCTGGAGGTACTATATTCAGAGAAAAGTACTACATAAGGGGGATATTACACAATGGGAATACAGTAAAAGGGAGATATTAATCATAATTGTTGATCATCTTTTTTTACTTTCAAATTTTTAAATTTTTAACATTTCTTTGAAATAAAACTATAATATGTTATATGATATGAATGACACGAATTTCGCGAATGATGCAAATTTCGCAAATAATGCGATCAGAATTTTATTTATTTTAATTTTGGTCTTTTTTTTTCGACTTTAAACCTTTTTTTTGATTTTTTTTTTTGTCTTTATAATCATAACATAAATTTGCTATTTCTTTACAACTTTGTCATAAGTAATATGGGTCTGCGTGCAAATAAAAATACCAACTATACAAGAATATCAAAAAAAATACGAAGAGTATAGAATGTAAGAGAAAAACTTGCTGTTGTTATGTATCATGAAAAGGGACATAGTAAAAATGGAACAGCAGTTAAATTTAATATTGAAACCAAACAAGTTCGCGACTGGGTATCTAAAAAAGAACAATTTATGAAAGCACGACCTAGTTTAAAACGTTTAAATAAAGGTAAACCTCCAAAATATCCAGCTTTAGAGGTAGCTTTAGTTGAGTGGATAAAGGAAAGAAGAAATAACCAGCAAGCAGTTTCTCGAAATATAATTCAAGTAAAAGCAAAAACTTTAGCACAACAACCACAATGGCAAGCATCCTGTCCTAATGTACAATCTTTTGCTTTTAGTAACAAATGGTTGGATGGTTTAATGAGCCATAACAACTTAAGTAATCATCGTCGTATTACCATCGCTTAGCATTTACCAAACAATTTATATGAAAAACAACAAGAATTTTTAGCATTTGTTATGTATAGGCGAATACAACATGATTATCCCTTAGCATTTATTGGTAATATGGATGAAACTCCATTGACATTTGATTTACCAAAAAATACCACTGTTGATGAAATGAAAGCAAAAACTATTAGTATTCGTATAACAGGTCATGAAAAAACTAATTTTACAGTAGTTTTAACTTGTATGGCAGATGGAACTAAACTTCCTCCTCTTGTAATTTTTAAACTTAAAAAAATTCCAAAAGGAAATTTTCCACAAGAAGTTATTGTTTGTGCTAATTCAACTGGATGGATGAATGAAAATGAAATGTTATATTGGATTGAAAATGTTTGGATTAAACGTGCTGAAAGATTTTTTAATCCACAATCATTATTAGTTTTAGATTCATTTTTAGTACATATTGTTAATTCTGTTAAAAGGCGTTTTGGAGAAAAAAATACTAATATTGCTGTTATTCCTGAAGGATTAACATTTCAATTACAATCTTTAGATATTTCAATCAATAAATCATTTAAATAAAAGGTAAGATTTATTAATTTTATTAAATATTTTATTTTTATTTTATTTATTTTATTTTTGTATTTAATTTTAATTATATTTATAAATTTATTTCTTATAGATGAGAAATAAATATAATAAATGGATGTCTGAATCTTTAAAAGAATTAACCTCTGCTGGTAGAATCAAAAGACCATCTTATAAAACTGTTGTAAATTGATTAATATATCATGAAACGCAGTTGATATTAGTTTAATCCAAAGATCTTTTAAATGCTGTGACATTTCTAACAAACGTAATGGAATAGAAGATGATTGGATTTTTAATTATAAATATCTTGAACAAGCAAAATCAAATAATGAAGTAAAAATTTTAGATGATATTAATAAAAATGATAGAAGTAATGATATTAATGATAATCATTATGAGGAGGGAGATTATGATAATGAATGGATTTAAATAATAATCATGTATACTTAATAAATAATGACATTTAATATTAATAAAATATAAAATATAATAATAAATTTTGATTTTTATGTTTAATATATTACAATCGATCAAATTGATCGATATCGTTATAATAAATTTGATCAGTATTATTGTAGTAAATTTAATCGATATGTTTATCAATTTAATTGATTAATTTATTAGTACCCCAATATTAATCAAAAATTTTATTTTTGATGATTGAATAGTATCTGTTACTATTCAAGGGGGATATTTTGCAAAGGGGTACTAATGTCAGTACTATACGGTAGGTAGAAAATTGTATTATGATATAATTTATTTATTCGATGAGGAGTTCATGTAACATGTTATAAAATTTGACACAGTAAATGTTACATTTATTTTTTGAGTAAATTTTAGCATTATATATAACTAAGCTGTATATTAGTAATCAGTTATCTCTGGCTAATGGTAATTATTAGTAAGAAATATAGCATAAATACCACTTAAAAGCAAACAAATTAAAATTGAATCTGAAAGTACACATCAAAACGTAACATAGAAACCAAATTATCATTACTTTTTTTTAAACACTTCTTTTTTTTCAAACTATTCTTCTTCTTTATAACAGATGCAACAGGGGTATAATATTCATTTGGTGATTCTGAAAAAAAAAGAAACTAATTATAAAAATTAAAAATTAAGATAAAAAATGAACAAAATCTTCACATATCATTCGTATTTATCACAACTTCATTGAATTTAATAATAGACCTATCAAAATCTAAACCTCATACTGGACGGTTATTCTTTGTTGCTTTATTACAATAATCCCTAAGCAGCAACAAAGCATAATTCATTGATTCCCATATAAACACATGACTGTAGCAGTTCAGAAAAATAATTTCAACATAAATTTTTCCGATGATGATGATATGATCAAAATCATAATATTCTTTAATATTTTCCATATAACAAATACAACTAGAAGGTTCTCCACCTTCAAATTTACAGTTAAGAGACTCTGCAACACATTTACAATCTAATTTATTTGCAATCATTTCAACAATCATTAGCGGATTCCTTAAATTATTGCTAACTTCTTGATATTCATCCTGCTTCTCACCCTTGACACAAGGGACATTGTCTTCGAAATTCTCTCTCTGACACATTGAATGTCTGGGACCATAAGATGACACGGTGTTTTCGGTTCTTCTTTAGTCTATGCATGACCCATCAAGGTACCATTTCAGTGCAATTTCCACAAGTATGATAATAACAAGCGGATTCTCTTCTTATTTGGGCAACATTTAAATGGCACTACTTTAGTATCAGTATAGATTTTATCCTCAACAATGCTATTAACTGGTTGTTCTTTTCTGATGTGCAAATTGAACTTCTGAATATAAATTTTATATTCTTTCCCTTTTCTGCCACTGAAATAGTTACATTTATTGTTAATGGGTGATACACTTTTCTCATATTCATCATCGTAATTTGTTAGCCAAGATAACTAGCATCCTGCAGAGATACTTTTTTTGGTCTTGAAACTCCATTTCCACAAAAGCATTCATCTTCATAATGTAGATTGTCCAAAGAAGGGCTACTGCGTCCTATATAGTTATAATCAAAATTGGTTGATAGTAAGACAGCTTTATCAGCCTTCCCTGGATACTAAACAGAGTATATACTGAGATCTTCTATCTTAGATTTCATAAAAATTTTTTGTTAACTATACCTATATTCAAAATAGTGTAAAGAATAAATACCTAAAGGATTCTACGAACTCTCCTATCAATTGTTTCGTCTATTTTTCTTTATTTAAATTTTCTAATCAGTCCCAAGCTTATAAACTTGAAAATAGTAATAACTGTTAGTACAAATAGCAAAATGTGACTATACTAGCTTTTAAACCTACTTTTATTACTCAAAAATATCTACCTGACGCAGTAATGTGATGCAGAAAATGATAAAATGCATTTATTACCTGATACAAAATCAGAAAATTTTGTTTCAGTTTGTTTTCTAATTTTTTCTTTAACGAGAGCATTAGCTCCATTCTTACCATAGCTGGGTTTTAACTCCTTGTATCGCAAATACAAAGATTTTCCAAAGTTAAAATATCAATTGATAACTTTTTCGTTGCATTCTCACTTTTTGCTGCGGCTTGATCTATCATATTTGAGAGATGAAATAATTAGTTAGATTCATTTCCTCCAAAACTCCATTATTGGAATTATTGATTAATAACTCTTTGATAAGTTTTTTCAGCATTACTGTTAAATAATGTGACAGCTTTTGTTGATTATTGATACAATTGTAATGCACAACATGTTTATAGGGTAAAAATACAGTCAGTTTCGAGAAAAATCTAGGCAAGATCAAAAGTCTCTTCAAAACATTTGGCGCATGTTAAATGGCTTTCGATAGATGTTAATTCATTTTTTTAGATGAATTCCTTTGGAATTGTATCACTTGAATCATAAATGTTTAGTGTTTAAAATATTTTAGTAAATTTTCTAATTCTATATTTCCAAAATATAATAATTCATAAGAATCTCTTGGCTATTCATGAGGATTTAATATTTTTATTGAAGTAAATAATTGTCAATTAAAAAATCTTTGCTAAAGTTCATTGATAATATTTGTTAAATAATTATATATGTTGTCACTGTGAAATTCTTCAACTCAGGGTAGTCATATTATCAAGTCTCTACTCAAAATTTCTAACTACAGTTTACTGCAGTTAAGACGTTAAGATCTGCCTAATTCTTAATTTTACCAAATTTACATATTGGACTTAAACAAATCTATCAAGTATGAAGACTTGAAAGACGAAATTATGAACAATTTAGTTAAAGAATTCAGATGATGAACTTAATTACAAATAATGTATAGGGATCACGTCAAATTATATAAAGACACAAAGAGGTAGAAAGATATAAGTTTTAAATGATTCCTTTATTAATATTGAAACTTGTACTTGCAAAAGAGTTTACAAATCTGCAAAAAAGTTAATTTACAACATAAGCAAAAAGTCTATCTATTTATACAAAATTTTTTTTGTTATGACTAACTAATTACTATGCTATAAACTAACTAATTTAGTAAAATAAAATATAAGTAAAGTAAATATATTGAGAACAATAAAAATACATAAAATAATAAAAATATAAATATAATAAAAATAATAATAAAATTTAGAATATTAATAATAAGTATAACATTAAATATTCTTAGACTTCATTTAATTTGTAAAATTAGGATTATCATCAGTATTTGAAAGATCTTCAGAATTACATAGATTCTCTGTATTTTCAGAATTCGCAGAATTCTCAGTATTTTCAGAATTTTAGATTAGAAGATCATCATACTGCATCATTTACGTGACTTCATTATAATTGGTCAATTACTCTGTTAACAATATCTATTATAAAATTCTCATAATTTCATTAAAAACAAAGATTGTAATCTATGTATATTATCAAAAAATTGCTAAATAGATTTGTTCTATCAATGAATAATTGAATATTTTGATTGAATCTTTGATGATATTGATCAATTTGAATATACTCCTTTTGAATGAAATTAATAGTAGCTTATATTATAGGATCTATATCAGATATTTTGTAAAAATTTGCTTAATTGCATTACATTAGAGATGTATCCTAATGAGATCCATTCAATCTGTTATCTGATCTGATCAAAAAATAAATCATCTGGATTATGAATAAATAGATTACAAATAATCTGAATGAATCTAATGAATAATGTCAGATTGATCAAATATTATATGAATGATCAGATTGATCAGATAATCTAATCTAATTCTATTATTTTTTTATTATATTGCTTTTTTTAAAAAAATAAACTTATTTTTTTTCTTTAGAAATGGACATGAACATGGATTTGAACTTTAAAATTTACTTGGATAGCTTGAATTGAAAGGTAAGTTGAAATAGAAGCTAAATTTGATTTTTTTAAAATATTACTAATATTTCTTTTCTTTCTTTTCTTTAGAAGATGATAATCTGAACTTAAATTTCAGTTTGAGTTATAAAGATAAGTTAGGAAAAATGATTTTTGTTATTCTTTATTATTGGAAATATTATTAATATTCTTTTGTTTTTTTTTTTTAAGAAATGTCTTTTTGAATCTAGATTTCAACTTGGACTATAAAGGTAAGTTAATGTGAGAATTATTTTTATTTTTTCATTAACTTTAAAATATCATAATATTCCTTTTATTTCTTTTTTTTAAGAATGTTATCTAAACCTGAATTTTAGTTTGGACTATAAAGTAAGTTAAATATAAATATTTTTTATTTTCTTTAATTTTAGAATAATATTAATATTTTTTTTACTTCTTTTCTTTAAAAGACACTTTCTAGACTTAGATTTCAGCTTTGACTATAAAAGTAAGTTAGCGTAAAAGATTATTTTTATTTTTCTTTGACTTTAGAATGCTATTAACATTTTTTTTTACTTTTTTTCTTTAAAAAACGCTTTTTAAATCTGAATTTCAACTTGGGTTATAAAGATAAGTTAATGTAGGAGATTGTTTTTATTTTTTCTTTAACTTTAAAATATTATTAACATTCCTTTTACTTCTTTTTTTTAGGAAATGCTACCTGAACTTAAATTTTAGCTTAGATTATAAAAATAAGTTATGTATGGATTTTTTTATTTTTTTTTTGATTTTTGCTTCTTTTTTTTAGAAGATATCTGGTTTTTAGCTTGAATTATAAAAGATAAATTGAAAGGTTTATTTTTTATTTTTTATTTTTTTATCTTTAAAAAATTAGATATTTCTTTTCTTTTTTTTTTTAGAGTACTTTTCTGGATCTGAATATTAACTTGAATTTTGAATTGTAAGATGAAAAGAAAAAATTTTATTTATTTCTTTTTATTTAAACTTTTGCTTTTTTTTTAAAAAATAGAAATTTTTAAAATTATAAGTTTTAGGTTTATAATAAGTTTTATAATTTTAATAAAATAACAATTTATTTATAATAAATTATATAAATGATTAATTTAAAATATAAATAATTATTCATAAATACTTTTAATTTTAATTGTATTTTTTTAAAAATATTATATGTTGAAAAAATTTTAAATTCATTCTAGATTTTTTTGCTAAAAATAAATTTTCTGTATCAGAAAATAACTTTTCTAATAGTATTAATAATGCAAAAATAGCTAAATAAATTCTTGCCATTTAGCAAAAATTAGATATTTATTTTATTATTTAATCATCAATTAAATAGACATTAATTAAAAGGAATCTTATCTTCTTTTAAATATTCTTCAATACATTTGGTTAATTTTGTTCAAATATTAAAAAAAGCCTAGATTTATAAATTAGATTTAAGATTATTGATAATTCAAATAAATTGAAGATGAGGATTGAGATTCATTAGAAATTGATAAATAATTTTTCTTATATTCTTCATATTTTTACGTAAAATTTCTTTTTCTTCTGTTTTATTATTTATAGACTTAATTTTAGAATCAAATATTATTGATATTAAGTAATCTTTAAATAAAATTTTTCAATAAAAATATATAGCATTATAAAGAACTTTTTTTACTTTATTAAAAAGATCTTTAGTTTTTAATAGTTTATTCAAATTAAATTTGTTTTTTTTTATTTGATTATTATTATGATTTTCTAATATCTTTACTTCTTTTATCATAATAAATACATCAGCAGTATTTTCAATTCTTGATATATTTCTGATATATTACAGGTAATATAAATAATATAGGTAATATAGATAATATAAATATAGATGAATTAGGTAAATTAGATAATGGTAAAGTAAGGATAGTGATATATATTACCTAATATCGATTTATTATAAGCATCTACCAATCCAGGTAAGATATTCTGATCATGTGAATATAGATCATTTTTCTTTTATAGAATTCATATATCAGTTATTAATAAAATATACTATTATAATACATAAAGTTAATAAATTAAATATTTTATTATAAATTAAGTGGCTTATTTTCACAATATAAAAATAATTTAAATAATTAATAAACATAAATTATAAAATTAAAATCTTTACTACATCAACTTTATTTTATAATTTTTTTTAAATTTCTTTTAATATTTGACTTTATTTGATCTTAAAAAAAATCAATTAGTTTTTTGCTCTTAAAACTAATAAATTAATAGAATTTAAACTTTTTTTCACTACTAACTATAATGTAAATATAATATATAATTATCATTTTATATTGAAGTAATTTCATTTATTTCTTTTATTGCTTTTTTTTCATATTTACCTTATTATCAGTTACTATTACATTATTTTATTTCTTAAGTTCTATTTATCTAAAATAACAAATAATATATTAGATATATTCTGTATATTATAAGGATATCTAATATATTTAATTATAAGAATAATTTTATAAATAGTAAAATTTTTATCTAAAAAAAAAAAACAATACCTAAAAATTTCAATCTATTTCTACTAATCCACATATCAGTAGTTAAACTAATTGAAATTGAATTATTTTTAATAAATTTTTGAATTAAAGAAAGTATATAATTATAAGCATTTTAGATAGTTTTGCTTAATTAATTTAAGATTTAAAATATCAAATATTAGGTTAAATTCTTTTATAAATTTTTGAAAAGATTTTAATTGTATAATGTTTAAAGATTAAATATCAAAATTATCTAACTAATTAATAAATTATAAGTTCAATTTAGGAGACTCTTATATGATATAATTCCTAATTTATAAGATTTTTAGAGTTAAAATATATAGTATGAAACCTCTATAATAAGAACTTAAAAAATATTAATAAAATTTAATTTGCTAATTAGATTTTAATCAAATAAAAAAAATTGATTTATATTTGTAAAAATGAATTGATTTATAATAAAAGTTTTTCAATTTTATAAATTATATAAGTATTGTGTAATATATATATAAACTAATCTAAAATCAGAATTTAAAGATTATATAAAACAATTTATTTTATTTATTTTATTATTTTATTATAAATTGTATTAGATACATGATGATAAGACTTATATTTTTTAATTGCAAACTCTGCCATTTTTTCAGTAATATCTTTTCTATAAATATCTATATATCACCATAATTTTTATGTATATTTTCAAATTATAAATAAAAATACTGAATTTAATACTTTAAAAATAATTTGTTGTAATTTAACTTATATATAGTTATAATGTTCTTATGTATATCTTTTTACTATACCTAATACATCTCTATATAATTTAATTCATAATAATATTTAAGATAAAATATACATTTGTAATCATGTTTTTCAATTTATTTAAAAATCTGATTGTAATGATAAAATTTTATGTGCATAATAATCTGTTCTATTTGCATTTGCCATTCTTTACATAATTTACAATCAGCTAATAAATTATCTCTTTATAGACCTCTTTTAATTAAAATTTGTTTTATATCTTTTAGTTGATTTGGATATTTTGGATAATTATGTAAAAAACTATAAATTATAATGTTTTATTTGATCTAAAATAAATTTTATATATATATAGTTTTTACCTTCTGGATTTAAATTCATATTAAAAGTATTTAATTTATCATTTATCATAGTACCATGATTATTACTATTATTAAAATGCAAAAACTGCTATTGTATTAAAATATAATATATTAAAAATTAGAATTGCTGAATTTACTACTTGATTTAAAAAATGTTCTGCTATTTATTAACCCTTTTTATTTTTATCTAAATATAAATATCTTCTTATATCTTTAGAAATATTTGAATAACTTATAACAAGTCAAGTTTATCATTAAATTTAAGTTTTCTAATAGTTTTCAATAAAAATTCACTAGTTATTATAGACTTTCCTTAACTTTTTTTGAAGTGATAGTTTACCTAATAAAGTTCAAATAATTAGATAATTATTATTAACATAAAAAAGACATTTATTATGTATAACTAAAATATGTAATTTTTCTTTACTTTCAAGTTCTAGAAGAATTATTTGTATTTCATTATTAATAGATGTTAACATTAATCCTTTATAATTCATCATAACTTCTAAAAAATTTTCACAGTATTGCAATACATTATCACATTCATATCTATCAAAGTAAATACCTTTTTTTCATGATTATATAGCTAAACCTAACTTATAAAACTATATTTTTGCAGTTTTTATTGATATTAATTTACATGTAGTTGTTATACTCATCTGTAAAAAAGTTTTGTCATTACAAATTCTTTATATTCTCTAAATATTATTTTTCATTATTAGTATAAATATATGCTAAATTACAATTAATGACATTTTTATTATTAATTAATGACTTAGTTTTTTAATAACAACCTTATAATAAAATAAATAATGAATCATATTCAATTCAATAATTACCTAACTTATGAATAATTCTAGACCTAAAAACTTCTTTATTATAAATTTTTTTAATGCTTTTTCACTTGTTTTAATTTATGTCAAAAATATGCATGTATAGATCAATATCTCAAATAATTATACATTATCTAATTTTTTTGATTATCTGAAATAATACATTTTAATCTTTGTAATTTTAGATCAAAATTATTATTATTAATACTTTGTATTTTATTAGCTGTACTTTCTTTTTCTGATATATTTTATTATTTATTTCATCATCAATACCTTTATTTTCTAATATAATATCATCATCTATTAAATTAAATTGATTTAAATTATTTATTTCAATTAAATTTTAATTATCTATATAAATTAATATATTATTATCATCTAAAACTGTATCAGTATCAGATTTATTTTATTCATTCTAATTATTTGTTAAATTTATAACAAGCTCATTTTCAATTGGTTTAAAAAAATTAGTAAGTGATTTCATCCCTTTTGCTGCTACTATAAATTTTTCTTTTGACTCATATTTATGATAATATGTTATTATTGAATTACTAATATATGGTATTCTTTTTTTTGTTCAAACTCTGCATTATTAGTTCATATTAATTTAAATTCAGGCAAGTACTTCATTTTTTAATCCATAAATCCATCAGAATTATAATCGCTTTTTTCAGAATAATCATTATCAGATTTATTAAATTCAATAATTATCTTTCTACATTTATTAAATATAAATAAATATCTCATTTTTGATTTTTAATAGATTATTATATGCATAATAAAAGCATAAGTAAATGAAAAATAATTTGAATCCTAAAATGTAAAGCAAAAAAAAAATACTGTGAGAATGAAATATATAATAAATGATATAATTTTTGAAAAAAAAAATGTAATATTTACAAGTACTATAATTGTCTATTTGTTGAAATTTACACTTAAACTTAATAAAGTAAAAAATTAATCTAAAAATTTTTAACTTTAGTTTGATTTTGATTAGTTCATTTCAAAAGAATGATAAATATCATTTGATTAGAATGATAAAAATATCATTCTAAAAAAATGATAAAAAAATTATTTAATTAGAATGATAAAAATATTATTTTAAAAGAATAATAAAAGAATCATTCAATTAAAATAATAAAAGTATTATTCTAAATAAATGATAAAAAAATCGTTCAATCAGAATAATAAAGCATTATTTTAAAAAAATGATAAAATATCATTTCAAAAATGATAAAAGAATTGTTCGATTAGAACAATAAAAATATCATTCTAAAAAATGATTAAAGAATCATTCTAAAAAATAATAAATATTATTTTAAATGAACGATAAATAAATTGTTCGAATAGAATGATAAAATATCATTTCAAAAGAATAATAAATATCATTTGATTGAAATGATAAAAGTATTATTTTAAACGAATAATAAAGTATTATTTGATTAAAATAATAAAATATTATTTTAAAAGAATGATAAATATCATTTGATTAAAATAATAAAATATCATTATAAATGAACGATAAAAAAATTATTTGATCAAAATGATAAAATATTATTATAAATGAATGATAAAAGAATTGTTTAATCAGAATGATAAATATTATTTTAAAAAAATAACAAAATATCATTTTAAATAAATGATAAAAGAATTGTTTTCATGAATTTATCATTACATAATTTTTTAATTTTGATTTTTATAATTAAATTTGAATAAATTTAACCTAATATAACTTTATCAATATTAAAGTTATTAAAATTCTAATCCAAAATTCTTAAAATATAGATCATTGTTTATTTATTTTGTAGATTAAATTTTCAATTTTATTTATAAAAAATCTTTTTTTACATTTTAAATTTATTCTATTTTTACTATAGTGAAGTTCCTATTATAAAGGTTTTGCATTGTATTAAGTTATTAATTAATACTAAATTATTAAATTTAAATAAATAAATTACTATTTATTTAATTTATTTCTTATTATATAGTTTTGCTTTATTTTTTTTAGTTATTTGATGTTTATTACTTAAATAATTTATTAAGATCCCTGTTAAACTTCTATGCTAATATTTTTATCATATATTTTACTTATGATAATCTTTATTTGACATGTAATAATTTCATTATTAGATATAAACTAATTCAATATTCAACTATTTTTGTAACACCTTCTCTTTTTTTTGATTATTTTTAATAGAACTTGAATCTATATTTATAAATTTATTAAAAATTTATTATAAAAATATGAAAACTTTTTTATAAAAAAAAAAATAATTAAAAAAAAAATAAAAAAAAAAGAGTATGTATAAAAAAAAGTATGTATAAAAAAAGAGTATGTGTAATAAACATTTTTATGAAATAACTAACTTTTTTAAAGTTAGATAAAATAAAAATTTTATATAGAATTATTATAAAATATCTTAATTAAGTTTTATTATTTATTTTATAAAACTGATTTTTCTTTTTTAATTTGCTATTTAAAGTTTATGTAAATTTTTATGCTTATAAAGAAAATTAAAAAAATATTTATAGTATTATTTTTAAATCAAAAAAGTAAAATTTACTTATTTTTAACATACCTTTTATAATCTAAGTTAAAATCACAGTTCAGGAAGATATTTCTTAAAAAAGAAGCAAAAGAAATGATAATAATATTTCAAAGACAAAAATCATCCTTTAATTTATCTTTATAGCCTAGGTCTAAGAAGGCGTTCTCTAAAAAAAAGTAGCAAAAGGAACATTAATAATATTTAAAGTCAAAAAAAAATAAAAAAATTTACACCTAATTTACCTTTATGATTTAAGCTGAAATCTAAATCTAGATAACGTTTTCTAAAAAAAAAAAGCAAAATAAATATTGATAATATTTTAAAATTAAATAAAAAATAAAAATAATCTTTCGCACAAACTTACTTTTATAGTTTAAACTGAAATCTAAGTCTAAGAAGGCGTTTATTAAAAAAAAAGTAAAAGAAACATTAATGATATTTTAAAAATAAAGAAAAAAATAAAAACAATTACTTATACCAATTTACCTTCATAGCTTAAGCTAAAATCTAGGCTAGGAAGACGTTTCTTAAAGAAAAGAAGTAAAAGAACATTAATAACATTTTAAAATCAAAGAAAAAATAAAAAAACTTACATCTAACTTATCTTCATGATCTAAACTAAAATTCAGATTCAGGAAAGTACAGGCAGTGATTAAAATTATCTGGCCAGTTTATTTTACTAAAATTATGCAGATCATTATACATTAATATAATGTAAATAATACGTGATTTTGTACTTATAGTTCTGATAAACATATCCCTAACTTCATTTTTTTCTAGAACTTTCTAAAAAAATGAAGCCACTTATCCCAAAAACACATGATGCAATTGTGTATGGTTATAATTGCGAATACTCAAGTTATACAATTGCTTAACGCTTGATTAGCTGATCCAAAGTTCCAATCTTAACCTGATCAAGAACCTTTAGGCAGAGATGAAAATAATAGTTTGTCGATGTACTCCACCACCATCTAATATTAAAGTTTTAGGAAAGTATGTCAAAGATGCATGAAATTATATTCCTTCAGAATATTTTAAAAATTAATTGATAGTATATCTCAAAGGATTGAGGCTGTTATTTCCGCAAATGGAAATAGAATTCATTATTAAATTTTTTTATAAATTAATAAACTAAGTCATAAATAAAAACATTTATCATAAAATTTAATTTTTATTATATTTAACATATGACATTTTTTCAATTTGAAAAGTGGTCAGATAATTTTGATCGCCACCTGTATTTCCTAAAAAAAAATTAAAAAAAATGTTAATGACATTTCAAAGTTAAAAAAAATAAAAACAATCTCTCATACTAACTTACTTTTATAGCTAAGCTAAAATTAGGTCCAAAAAGGCATTTCCTAAAGAAAATAAGTAAAAAGAACGTTAATGATATTTTAAAGATAAAGAAAAATAAAATAATTCTTTACATTAAATTACCTTCATAACCTAAGTTGAAATTCAAGTCTAGAAAGATTTTTCCTAAAGAAAAGAAGTAAAAAAAATATTAATAGCATTTTAAAAATAAAGAATAATAAAAATAATCCTTTATATTAATTTACCTTTATAGTTCAAACTAAAATTCAAGTCTAAAAGGCGTCTTCTAAAGAAAAGAAATAAAAGAAATATTAATAACATTTTTAATGACAAAAAAAATATAAACAATCTATCATACTAACTTATCTTTACAGTTTAAGCTGAAATTCAGATTCAAAAAGGTATTTCCTAAAGAAAAAAAGCAAAAGGAATGTTATTGGTATTCTAAAGTTAAAGAAAAAACAAAAACAATTCTTATACTAACTTATTTTTATAGTTCAAGTTAAAATCAAGGTTTAAGAAAATGTTCCTTAAAAAAAAGAAGTAAAATAAATATTAGTAACATTTCTAAGATAAAAAAAAAAAAGAATTTTACACTTACTGTTTGAACTCAAGCTGTCTAAATTAAAATTCTAACCATTTTAAAGTATAAGGTTTAAGAGGAGGTTATTTTTATAGAAAAAAGCAAAAGGAATATTAGTAATGTTCTTAAGACAAAAGTTTTTAAATAAGATAATGTAATATATAATTAAATTTAATATTATATTGTAAAATTAAATAAAAAATTAATAAATAAAAAAATTTATATTTATTTAAACAAGTTGAATTAACCAAATATAATAAATCATCTGTCTAATTTGATGAATAAAAAATTATTTTTATTCATTGGATATCTAATGATTTATCTGATCAATTTGATAATATAAATAGATCAATCTGAATTCAGTCAAATTTCAAATGAATAACTGAATATCTGGATTGATCAAATTCAGAACATATCTCTAGCATAAAGAATATATTTTAAGATAATTTGATAAAATTTTGCTTTAAGAAGAAAATCAATTGAATATATTATATTGTAGACTTTCAAATGCAATTAAATTTCTATTTTCAAGTAATTAGGCAATAAAAAAAATTTAAAAGTATAGAAAAAAGATAGTGAAAAATATATTAATAAAAAAATTATAACTATTTTAGAAGAGTGTTTTTTGGTTAGAAATATCAACAAGAGTTACTGAATAATTGTTAAGAATATGTGGGATTTTTTTGATTTTAAGATACAAAAAGGAGAAATTAAAAGTCTAAATATTTCAAAAGTGACAATTATATAAGGTTGTATAACTTGTTATATAGTACAGTTACATAAAAAACACTCAAATACTGCTCAAAGAAAATTATTAATAGTATATATACAGTCATATCTTGATATAACAAAGTTGCCGATCCAGCTGATCAGGACTTCATTATAAGAATCTTCATTAATACTATAACGAATTATGTGATATGTATAATAATAATTCATTATAGCGTTAATGAATTATTTGTTATAGTAGATGATTACTGATTTCATTATACAAATATAATTTTACTATGATATAATTTTTCCAGAAATATTTTCACG
>CAJVPQ010000171.1:0-36016 GCA_910591825.1 Funneliformis caledonium
GTAGCATTTTTTTAATCATTATTTACTCAAAATCAATTTCTTATCCCGTAAGATGATTTTAATAGCTTAGCCCCCATTTTATCATACATATGGCATAACAAATAGAAATACTTATGTGATTATAAAATTTTCACACTATTTCTTAAAAGTATAATATTTTATGCTTTACTCTGGATAATAAAATAAAATATTATTATTATTATTATTAAATAATTTTATTAAAAATTAAAGCAATTAATTTATGCTTAAAGAATTTAATAATTTTATTATTTCTATAAAACTTGAATAATTATAAAATTATTAAATCTGCAAGATTGAAAATACATATTGTATATATAAATGTATATCATATATTGAATAATTATATATATTAAAATTGGCATGATTCTACTTGGTTAAATTATAATATAAATATGAGTAAATTTATTCATCGCGCCGTGCGATGCATCGCCTCTAGGCAAAATTATATAATGCCGGCCAAAATTAATCATGTGATATTTAACTTGGGGTGTGAAAAATAGATTTTTTACAACTAAAAAATTTCTGTTCCCAGAATATATTTGAAAAATGAAGAAAGGAGGGGGTGTGATACGATTGACAAAAGGGAGCGATGATATCTAACTGTATGATGAATAAATTATTTTTATAAATATATAATTAAATAAAAATTAATGTATCTATCAGTAATTATATTTATAAAAATATTTTTAGTATTAATATTTTATTAATATTTAAATTAATAAATTATTTATATATTTATTAAAATACATATTTAATTAATTTAAATAAAATTTTAGATTTTTTATTAATATATAAGATAATTACGATTATATCAAATAATCAACCCATATATTAAAGAAAATTTAAATATTCTTTAAAACAGAAAACCAATTGATAATATTTTGTTAGATTATACGCGTGATGTAAGCAAATTTTGGTACAACCAAATTGTTTTTATTGTTTTCGTTACACTTCAATTGATGGTTTCCAAAATAATCTAAAGATAAGTCGACAAATTATATGAAAAGGACAATTTTATTGCTGGAGAATCGCACCATTGAGGCGCAGCAGGTTATAAGGTTCTAATCGAGGTTTTTATCAAATTCTATGATAACGGTAGTAAAAGTTTGATTAAAATTATTTATTAATAATTTATATATATATTAATCTATCAAAAAATCTATAATCAATGTGAGCATAATATTTTCATTTATCAATAATAAGCTGTAATCATTTATCTATTTTATAATACCAATCGCATTCAATTAAATTCAATTATATGACGCAAATTTCCATTAAAAATGTTATCGTTTTTTGGTTAAAAGGATATAAAATATTTTCATTTCTCTGTTCACTTTTCATTATTGTTAAAAAGGGTCAAAGAAAATGCAATAACTAGATATTTCCGAACAAAAAGATGGTTTGGTTTAAATTAATTTCATAAAAATAAATCTTAAATACATAAAAAAAAAGAACAAAAATTTTTTCAATTACTTACTAGCAATAATACAAGAAAGAATCATCCATTTTTTATAATTAATCTTATCAATGCAAAAGTTCTTTGTCTCCTTTGGTTGATTCAATTGATAAGATTTTCCAAATAATTGTTCCACTTCTTCATTAAAAATATCATGAATATTTTTATTTTCATTAACATCTTTCTTATTTTTGATCATGCTTTTCACATTGTTGTGAAGTATTGATTCATCAACTTGTAAATTTCTAATAATAATTAATTCTGCCAAGGTTTGATGCATACGATGAAAAATCAATAATTTAACAAATGTGTCCAAAAGTTTTTCATCAAGATCTTTGGATAAGTCTGAAATATCGTGTAAAATTATCTTCCCATTGAATATGTCGCGAAATAAATTGGAGGAATCTGTATATTCAAGTTCTTGACATCCAGGACAATCTTCCTCCACATCGGAAAGTTCTCCTTCAAACAATTCTTTATATAATGACTCGGAGGTCATAATAAATGATTTTTAATATGAGAAAGGATTAAGTAAGGAAGCTAAAAAATTTTTTATATTTAAAATTTTTCTTCTCACTAATCAAAATTTTGCGGAGTGAGATGTTTTTTTATTCCGATGTTTAACTTGTTTAAGTGAAAGGGTTTGATAAACAATTTTTGATTCTTTTATCATTTTTCATATTAGTTTGATAAATTAAAATTTTGACATTTGATTGGTTGATCACAAATGTTTACTGGATCTGTACCTTAAATCTAATTTTTTTTTTTTCTTTCAAAGGTCACCTTTTTTATATTATAATAAAATGGTTATGGCTTTTAATGTATTTATTGCCGGAATAAAGTCAAGTCAAATTTGTGAAAAAACTAGAGGAAAGGAAACCCGAACTCAGGAGGAGTTAGAAATCGAAAATATTATTGAAGAAGAAAAACCTGAGAATTTTGTTGAGGATATATATGGGTATGTATTATTTATTAGGTTCACATTAAATTATTAGTTAATTATAATTAAAAAATATTTCATTTTGCAAAGTTTATTGTTAAATGTCACAAATGCTCATCGACCTCGAAAGGAACAAGTTAAAAGAACTTATAATCGACCTATCGCGTTTGGTTGTTTTTGTTTTGCTCCTGCAAGTCAAAAGAGTGGAAAAGGATTCCAATCAGGATTTTATGATGGTTTTAGTATTTTAGAAGAAGCCATGAATGGAACATTAATGATGGCTGCTGCAGACCAAAATGGGTGCATTATGGTATTTGATTTTGGTGCAAACAAGTGAGTTAAATCCAGTTCGCTTTTATTTTTTGTTTTCAGATAAAATAGCTAAAGATCACAGGTTTTGGCAGGTTTCTCGATTAGGTATAGCAGCTTCTGCTATTGCCTTTACTCATTTGGTTCGAAATGAATTAGTAGTGGCATTTACCGACAACTCTATCAGATGTTACAACGTTGGTAAGCAATAAGAAATTTTTGATTCTCCATTTTGTAACTTTTCTAATCTTGACGATATTTCATAAAGGAACTCGTCAACTTATTGCTGAAGCTAGAAGCCATCGAAGTCCAGTAAATTGGATATCAATGCACCCAAAACAACATGCCGTCATAACCAGTGCAAAATCCGAAGCAATATTATGGAATATGGTTGATTGGTCCAAGCAAAAAGTTTTGAATCATATCAAAGATGATGTCGCGTTAACTCGCGTATGTATTGTATGAGTAATTTGTTTTCTTATTTATGAAAAATTTTAATGTTAGATTTATAATAATTTTAGGCTGTTTTCTCAGCGCAAGGGGAATATATCATTACAAGTTTTTTTGATGATTCAATATATATATGGTCTAACAGTTCTTTTGATCTTCTATGGAAATTACAAGTTCCAACACGAGTTTCTGATTTGTTAATATTTAGTGACGCGTATGATAATACGTGTAGAATAGCGGCAACATCGAAAAATGGTAAATTGATCTTAGTTGCCGGCAAGTAAGTGATACTGGACGCATTCATAATTTATCAGGATTGGCGGATCATAAAATGATTTGGATTGGATCCAATCCAATTTTTCAACCAAATTATATCCGATTAGAATTAGATCATTTGTCCAATCCAATCCAAGTCCGGTTTAATTTCTTGATTTATAGTAATCTATAAGTATCATAATATTTTATTAGAACAAACGTGTTTGTTTGGGAATTCGATACGAAAAATTTAATTCGGGATATAAACCTTAAGTCTATAATTGAAGGTGAAATTATGAAACTCGAATTAATTCATGATGATTCGGTAAGGAAGACGTGATGGCGTTTCAATATGAAAATTGTAATTTTATATAATTTATTTTTTAATTTTATTATTTAGGATCTTTTGGTTTCTTCTTCAGATGGGAGACTTCTGATTATTGACATTTTTCAAATTGAATCACAGATATACCATCTAAACGTGCAGCGTCCCGTAAGATTTCTTTTTATTGTAGTTTATGGTTATATATTAGTTATAATTAATTTTCTAGAATTTAATATCTGATAATAGATCAAATATTTTGAAATCTCCCCCGATGGAAAATTCATTGTAACAAATTCAATGGAGGAAAGAGCAATTTTAAAAATATGGGATTTGGAAGTATTAATATCAGATACTGTGTGTATATATTAAATATTCCTCGTATTATGATTTGATATGATTAATAACTTTAAAATTTTTGTTTATTTGAAGTTGCAACATAAATATCGTGATTTTTCCACATTGAGAAGTATTTCTCCACCCACCGAAATACGAATGTCGTTATCATCTAATGTTATGCTTTCTTCGCAAGTTACTTCGGAAGATGATGAAGAAGTTTCTGATATTGCTTATGGTCAAGAGCTTAAAGCAACAAATGGGCTAATCGCATCAACTGGCGTATCTTCAGAAAACTCTATTTCAATTCAAGGTAATCATTTTTATTAATTAGAAGGTCTTGACCAAGGAATTTTGAATAAACTAAGAAATTATTACTATTTACTTTTAGAAGCAGATCTTACCTCAAGGAGAACTTCAATAACTTCTATGGAATCAAGAAATTTATCGGTATTTACCATATTTCTCTAAACCTGAAGTATTTGAAATATTATATCACTAATTTTACTTTCTAGGGATTATCTTCTGATTCAAGAGAAAAGAAAAGAGGGAGATTGGTTGAAAAATTGCATCATTTAGGAAGATACCCGGACAAGCATAGGTAAATTATTTTTTTATTATAAATGAGGTTCGACCAGGATATACAAGTGGGATTCGAAAATCGTTTTGGTTTATATTTAATTTAATTTCTTTTTAAATTTTAAATATAAAATAGAGTACGTGTATGGAGTATATTATTGGATCTTCCTCAAAACCGACAAGCTTACAAAGAAGTAACCAGCAAAGGTGTGGATCCCGCAATCAAGGCTTCATTGTCAAATAATCTAAAGTCGAGTGATTCCAAACGGCGAAGGATAATAGGAAAATTAGAAAGGTTAAGAGCTATTCCAAGTTCATACTTTTTTGGGGATGATTATTTTTATTTATAGAATTACGAATTGTATTTGTGGCAGTTTTTTATCAGCCTTTGTTAGATTAGGATATGATCAACGAGTAGTAGTGGAATGGATATTCCATATGGTATATCCATTTGCGGAATTGTTATCGGATACATACGAAACTTTATCATTTGAACTAATTCTGAGTATATTATGTATGAATAATTACATTTTTAATTATTTTCTTTATTTGAAAAGAATTGCTTTACAAATTTATTATTATTATTATATAATTAGTTAACTGGTATCAATATCGCTGGGATGAATTTCCAAACCCTCCAACCAATATTATGAATGCTATAAATGTTTTATTAGCACATTGGGATAATGATTTACATACGCATTTGATGTCTTGTAATATAAAGATTCAGGTAATAAATATATGAAGTTTTCTCTTTACTGATTTTATAATTAATGTTAATCAAAAAAGATTATTTTGATATAGGATTGTGTATGGACAATGATTCTTTGGAGTTTTACAAAAATATTAACGCGAGAAGATTGGTTGGAATTATGGGATCATTTGTTATCAAATGATGAGCCATCGTTTATGTGTTTTTTCATAATCTCTTATATAATGGTTGCAAGGGACATTTTATTAGAAATGAACCAAAGTAATCAAATTTTGGTAAGTATCATTATAATCTTATAATGATTGAAATAAAATAACTTTGCTAACCTACTTTGTTCTTAGGACTTCTTTACTAGAACTAATACCATAAATATTTCCAGAATCCTTGAAATATCTTATAAATTAGAGAAAGAGACACCATTAGAAATATCGCCAAGATTTGAAATAAGTAGATATAAACCCCTAATAAAATCAGGTAAAGAATATAAATTAGATTATATTACTAGTTTAAAGTATTATAGAACTCAATATGATGATATAAGAGATTGGATTTGGGAACAAGAAAAAGAAATTATAAAAAAAAGGTATTTTTGAAAGTTATTATGTTATTAATGGTTGTTTCTACAGGGTTTTATTAACAATTGTCGTTTTAATTTATAGAATTAATTGTTCAGGTATTTTGGAATGATTTTCTCTTTGACTCAATTTTTCCAAACTGTAAGATTTTCTTTCTGGTCAAAGTGTCATTCATTGAGATATATATAGAATTTTTTTTTTTTTGTATAATTGTTTCTACATTATAGAATTTGTGAATAAAATACATTCATTTTGGTTTTTCATATTGATATATTAAAATAAGAAAATAAGTATAAAGTTTATACATTAAATTTTTCTTTGAATAGAAATACGGGTAGCTATTTAGGCAGAGGTAATAATGAAACAAATAATCTGCCATTTATATAAAACAAAATTTAAGTTTAAAAGTATACCTAAAAGTATGGTTAATATGATTTCATATCAGATACATCTAAATTGTTATGATGGAGGTAGGTTTAAAATCAATATTATTAAAGCATTCTTACAAATAATGTAAGGATTTGAAATTCATTCATTGATTGATTTGTCGTTCGTTTTTAATTCATAGAGAAATGCCAAGCGTAATGGGGTTAAATTGGCAAGTTGTTATAAAATAATTAGAATTGCTGATAAATGTTGTGAATTGAGAAGAATTTTCTTTCTTTATTGTGCGAATTAGTCTCAATATTTATAACTAATATTTATTTATAATTTAATGTAAATTTATAAAATTATATCCTATTTAAAAGAGTTTAGACAAAGAAAAGAAGAACATTTGGTAAACTTTCCTTTGACTCAATAAATCTTAAATATGAAAGAATTGCAAATTGTTTATTGAATTTGATATTGGTTTCATACAATTCTTCTTTTTAATAACAAATTTTATGGTGTAAAATAAAATAGAGCAATCAAAGGTATTTAAAAGTAAACGTACGTATATAAAATTTATTTTATTAAATTTTCTATACTTTTACCCCCATTCAAAGTAATCATAATTATTTTCCACATATAAAATATTATCATACTTCTTGATAACACCTTTCGCTGTATATTCTTTAATAAGATCAAAATGCTTTCCAAAGAGTCTACATTTTGGCATAGTTTGAAATAACATGGGTGGTCGATCTTTCCAGTTATCAAAGAAAGATTTTAGATTATCGCGTATAAACGTCTTTATATTTTGTAATTTAAATTTATATAAACGCATTGGAGAATGTTTGGCTAATATATCAAATAATATTTTACAATCATTCCCCACCAAACTCTCATCATCATCAATATCAGATT
The DNA here is from genome assembly GCA_910591825.1 of Funneliformis caledonium. Classification (NCBI taxonomy): domain Eukaryota; kingdom Fungi; phylum Glomeromycota; class Glomeromycetes; order Glomerales; family Glomeraceae; genus Funneliformis; species Funneliformis caledonium. The sequence continues at coordinate 7,243 of CAJVPQ010000171.1, forward strand.
CAGAATCGTAAGGGAATTCAATTACCAAACCTTCTAAATAATGACAATTTTGTAATATATCTCTCAGATCGTAAAATTCATCAGTCCACTTTACTATGATCTTGAAATATTTAAGGTTTGGACAAGTTTGACAAATCGTTTGGATGCATCTATCATAATGCATTCGAATTCGATTATATGTTGTATGTATCTTCAATTATAATCTCTCTAAGCTTTGATGTGGAATTTTCAATAATTCTTGCCGTCTGTTCAAGTAGTGACAAGTTTAACAAGGTTCGGAAATGAAGAAATCTCTAGAAAATACCAAAAATCATAAGTCTGTCTATTACCAACATATAAACTTTTTAAGTTGACCAACGAAAAGAGGATACTGAAAGGAAACAAAGCTGCATTGACTAATCTAATATGTTGAATGGAATTTGCATTTGTCGATAATGGATCAATTAATAATCGACTAAATGAACTATAATCTTTATAAACTTTATAATCGTTTCTACGATCCAGTGAAAAACCAATTTCATGAAGTTGTTTCTAAATAATCCGGGATTATCGAGATTTCCTAAGACAATATTTAGAGATCCAATTGACGTGCACAATCTGGCCAGTTCAAAAAAAGTTTCTTGATTTATAGTATTACAGGTAAGACATTCGAGATTTGAAAACCAATTATCAATTCCCGAAAAATGTTGCATCTGGAAATTCTCTAGTCTAGGCATTGTGAGATTTATAATCCTTGTCTTCCTAATAAACATTCTCAATATTTCAACTTTAACAATCGAAAGTCTTGTTTCCTCACATGGGTCAAATATCTCATCGATTAATCTATCAAAATTTGAAAAATCCAAATCTTTACAGTAGCCAACATAGTTAAACAAAGGTTTTTTTTTTGTGTATTTATCGAATAACTTGATCCCTTAACTTTTCAAATAATCTTGTGATTCATTCATAAATGCAAGATAATCGTGTCGTAGAGAGCTCGTTCGTTTCTTGTGATATAATTACGATATAAGTCATCCCTTTTTATAAAAAATTTCCAAGGATGTTTCCATAAGACCGGAACAACGTTTTCACACCATTCTCGATTTATCAAAAGACAAGAATATAAAGTTGATATATCGTTTTCTAATTCGTTAAAAATCATGAAAAGACGATCATTATTAAGCTTTAGCATGTTTATTTTAAAGAGAAATTTGTGTGGATAGTAATAGGTATAAAGTTGAAAATCTACGAGACAAAAACAAATTCTCATATATACACTAGATCAGGTGACAAATTACGTAATCGATCTATGCTCAAATGGCTTTTCTAGATTCCGAATTTATTAACTTAATAATTTCTTATAACATCATACAAACAAATGATAATACTTTTTCGATGAGAACGTTGACTGACTTTTTTTTAAAAAATGTGTTTTACTTGTTTTATTTCATTCTAACTTTGCCAACTAAACGGAATTGGGATTTCATTGAGAATAATAAAACAATGTAAAAAAAAAATTTCATCCACTGATATTTGCCCTCAGGATTGTCTCAAATTAGGTAAAAGTCGAACTTTAGCAGGATGATTAAGAGAGACTATGGGATAATATTTTCGTTTCCGTTTTAGTTCGGTAATTAAGAGCTTTTTACCATTAAGAGAGAAGACAAGAGTTTGATCATTCATATTTAATTGCAAAGTGATTTGATCGCCTTTGCTAAATTTGTAATTAAAAAACGAACTTCCTGTATGAGAATATAAAATGCCGGCAGAAGAAAATAACCAAGTATTCTTTTGACACACACCAAACAGATTGTAATTAAATTTTGAATTAGCATGCACTCCCACACAAATTTCCAATTTACCGATTTCTTCAATACGAATATCCCATTCAAATGTACCGTTATTTGATACAACGAAATTCGTTCTGATATTTTCATAACATTGATGATTTGTGGTTGCGACTGATCCTTCACCTATAACATAAATATGATCGCCGCTTCCCCCTTCATCCCAATAGATTTTCGTAATTCCACGAGTTGCCGGAAGGTTCCTTTTATTCGTTGAGTAATGCCTGTACGCCTCAATGATGATCGAACTCGGGATTAATCCTAAAGGTTCAATGATTCTTGATAAAATACTTCCATCAATCCTACGAAAATCGATGAACTTTATTAAAGGATGGATTAGTCGATAAATTTTATGTCGAACTTTATTAAATTTCTTATGATTGAATTCCGGTTCATCTTCAAAGAATATTTCAACGTCATCTAGATCAGGTAATCTAGCTTCCAACATATGGTAAGTATCCAAATCTATCTGTTGCGCGGCCAATAAAACGGAATATCGAAAGATCGTATATTCTGGAGTGAAGAATGGTTCATTAGAATTAAAGGTGTAGGACAAAACATACTCTAACGCTTCGATCGAAAATGTTGATAAAGGAATATTATCGAAATGAATCTTTGCCACAGAATCCGCAAGAAAATCGAATAACGGATCATTCACGATTCCTTCTCCTCTTGTCTTCTGATGGAAAGGCATCTTTGAAATCAAGACCGATAAGAGTTCAGGTGATCTATTTACATTTCTCACATTTTCACCAAACGCGTCTTTGAGATTTTCAATCATTAACCTTTGTAACTCAGATAATTGAAAATAATCTGCTGCTAGATTCGCTTCAACTAAATTATCCTCATTGAAAGAAGCATCGATGGTTCCAGTGTATAGAAATTCCAAAACTATCTTCATCGCGCTTGATTTAATATCAGGAAATGAGATTCGCTTCTGAAAAGTTTCTTTCATTCCATTATAAAGTAATCCATTAAAAACGTCCGACCTTGCCGCTAAAATAACTTTACTTCCGTAAAAGATTACATCATTCTCGCATAAAATTTCGATATCGCTAAACTGAGAGTTGTTGATCATATTCCTGAAATCTTGCGATAACGAATTTCCACGCGTCATCTTCATCCGACGTTGATTTCAATAATAGAAAATTAGGAAACGAGAAGGGAAAAAAAAAATGGAAATTTATACGTGAAATATAAAGAATTTTGACAAGATTCTATGCATCGTGTCAGAAAATCCGTCATTCATTTCCTGATTTATATTACATTCACGAGATGATTGCTACTAATAAGGGTAGGGTCGATATGTAATGTGACAACTTCATCACCCCTTCGATGCATTTTCTTTTTTCTTTTTTTGTTTCGAGAATTGAATCACGTGAGAACTTTCATATCATATGCTAGCTGTGTGTTGGGCCTGCAAACTCTGCATCTTGAACATCGCACAATTTCTTTTATATTCATTCTCTCACGCCATACAAACCTAAAAAACCAATTTAGGATTGTTCATAACTTTTTGGCTTAGTCCTAAAAAACATATGCTTTTAAACGAAAAAATTTTTTTTTTTTTTTTTATCCGTCCTTCTTTTTTCTCTTTGTCTTAACAAGGTTTTTTTTTTTTATCAAAAAAAAAAAAAATTTTAATATTTTTAAGCTGCACAAATCTAAACTATAAACTGCTAGGTAAATAAGATAAAAAAAAACACAACGGTCACAGTGTATCATGTCAAATTCGCCATTGAATATCAATTCAACCTTCGAATTTTCAATCCCTCATACGATAACGAGATATGATAAAGTTATATACACACCGGCATTTTCCACGGGGGACAATATTTTTTGGCAATTGGAATTTCATCCGGTAAAATATAATTTTGTTAAAAATGTTATTTAAATAAGTTTCCGACATATGTTAACATTCTTTTCAACTTCCCGAACGTCCCGAAGACGGAACCGGAAAATATAGAATTTTGTTTATTATACCTTATAGCGATACCGAATCCAGATGAGACGCAAACGATGAAATATTGGGATAAACGCTCCAACCTTTCCGCAATGATATACATCAAGAATTGCAACTATTACAAATCTTATTCCCTAAGAACGGATGATTACTCCGTGAGGAACAGAGCATGGGGTAAGCGAAAGCTAAGCTGTATTTAAGATATTTTTTTTTTTTCACTTTTTGATTTAAAAAAGATTTCTTCCAATTTAATAATAATCGTCGTTTATCCCTTTTCAATATCATAGGAAAGAATTTTAATAAGCCATTAAATACAAATTATCCGATAACGATTGGAGTGACATTCAACAATACAAAACTTGAGCGTAATCAGATCGATTCACCGATGACAACCACCTCAAAGCCAAAAAAGATTATAAATTTGTGGGAGGAAGAACTTTATGATAGGGAATCAAATGACATACAATTTGAACTGAAGGATGGTACAACCTACGCTCGTAAATCAATGTTATTAAAACGTTCAGAATATTTTCGTAGATTATTTCAAGGAAGTTGGAGCGAGACCAATAAGTCAATACAAGAGATTGATAATAATTCTCATTACGTTATTAAAGTGCCCGATATTCCCTTTGCGACATTTAAGGAGATGCTTAGATACCTTTATACAGATGAGATAAGTTTTAATAATTTAAATTGTAGTCCTTTAGAAATATTTAAGATCGCTGATAAATATTTAATATCAAATTTAAGAGAGATTGCTAGAATTGAAATTTACAAAATGCTTACATTAAATAATGCCATGAACATTTTATTTAGTGAGGCGTGGAAATGGTCTGATCTCAAAGAAGACGTTATTGATTTTATCGTGTTGAATTTTGAGAGTGTCAGAGAAACTGTTGAATTTAAAACCTTGGCTTCGGAATATAAAGGTCATCCTGCTGGTATTGAGATCATGCATGAAATTGTTGGAAAATTAATACCAAAAAAGTATTTAACTTAAATTATGTATGTATGTATATTAATATGATAGTTATAATAATATAGATAATTTATTTATGTAGACAAAATTTATTTTAATGTTGTTTCCGGAAAACAAAACTACTTCGAATTTTCAAAAACAAAAGGAAAAAAAAAGTAGTATTAAAATAGAAATAGAACAAAAAAAAAAAAAAAAAATTAAAATTAAAATAAAGGACGATTATAAATAATACTTTAAAAACAATTGAACAATTTTTTTTTTTTAAAAAAAATAAATAAAAATAAAATAAAAAAAATAAGTGACGAGAGATCTTTTTTTGTGAGGTGAAATTTTCTCGTTAATTCTCTTGTAAAAAAACCTGACAAATGTAATAGTATTTTGCAAAATCTATGCGTTTAGCAAATTAAGATTAAACAAATATCTTATTTACATTGAAAATATTTAATCATTTTATAAATTTCGAGTACTTAGGATCCATTTCAACCAATCTTGAATCTATGAAAAGATCGCCCAAAACTTCGTTTAAATAGAAGTACCGTACTGATTCGGCTGCTGCGGATCATAAATTAACTAATTCCTTTTTTGGCGGTTTATTATTTGTGGCTGACACATTTTTGTTGACGTGCTTTTTAAAATTTTTATTAGAAATGTCCAAGTTAAGTAATCAACTTAGTTATTGCAAAATAATCACGTAAACATACTGCGGAATGTGAAATCGGTACAATTTCATAATTTCATTGTTATTTAACATTGTTTGATTCTCTGATCTAAGCCATCAAAAAAAAACTTTTTCCTTTGGCTTTTTTTTATAAAAAAAAGAATCATTATATATGAATAGCATCATAACGCAATTTGATCATTTGTTTGTTTTAAAGCTAGAAAGATTTTTTTCAATCGGCTCAACATTTTCTCAAAAGATAAAATGACAAACGAAGTAACATCCACTTTTGAATTCACCCTCCCTGAACATGTAATAAAGGATTGTAAAACTTATTACACTCCACCTTTTTCAAGCAGCTCCGATGCATTTTGGCAATTAAAATTTAGTGGTTCGGTAATAAATCAGAATCATTCATTTTGTATATAATTTTTTATTTATTGATTAATCCTAAATTCATAAGATTTTCCCGTTTTTTAGGGTAAAAGTTCAAGAGCCTTCACAATAGATTTAATTGCGATAGCCAACCGAGAAGATCAATTATCGGATAATATTTGGAAAGATCATTCCAGCGTTTTTCAAAAAATATATTGTAAAGTTTCGGAAAATAAAATATTGGATGAGCGATATATTTGTGCAAATTTTTCTCGATATCATAATATTCACCGTAAGTAGTTAAATTCAAGATTAAAAAATTTTATATTATAATATTGATTTATTTTTTTTTTTTTTTTTTTTTGGTACTTTAAAATAGGCGCTCTATTTTTCCTTCCTTGCCCATATAAAAAATTAATTATCGGTGTCACTTTCATAGGATCAAGCCTTGAGTTGAATTCTTTTGAAGACTCGAATAAACGCGTTACAAATCAAAACAAGATAATCTCCATGTGGTCGGATGAGTTTTACGATCGTGAAGCCTCGGATGTACAATTTAACGTCAATAATGGTGTCATCTTTGCACGAAAATCAATTCTCACAAGTAGATCAAAGTATTTTCAAAATCTATTCAAAGAAGGCGGACCCGAACTGATTAAGGTCAACAAAAAAGGTTCTCATTACATTTTGGACGTTCCTGACTTTTCTTCAAAGATTCTTCTTACAATGTTAAACTTTTTATATACTGATGAACTGATACTCCATGATGAACGTGATATTATGAAATTGTTCATCATTGCTGAAAAATTCTTTATTACAAATCTCAAGGAACTTGTAAAGTTTGAAATTGTGAAGAGATTAACACCAAAAAGTTCGATCGGATTCTTATTTTTCAACGCTTGGAAATCAGAAGATCTAAAAAATGAGGTCATCGAATATATATGTAGAAACTTTGATGTTGTACGTGAAACGGAGGAGTTCAAAAATATTGGTTCAATAACTTCAGGTCACCCTGCAGGTGTTAGAATCATGCAAGAATTATTATTAAGAATTATCTAATTCATTGTTCGTTCGTACTATTTTTTTCTATTGGGTTTTCTTTCTTTGAATTTGTAGTTCTTTGCTGTAGATTACCATGATGTGGAGTTAACTTTCGATTTTAAGAATAAAACCTTTCCTGATTTGTTGAATATTAATTTAATGTGATAAATATTTTAAACTTTTAATTAGCTAAATGCTTGGAAACGCGGGATGAAAAATTGCCTTAGTATCTATTCCCACATTTTAGAATTTAATCCAGCCTATAATCGAGTTTTAATTTCTTTGATTTATCGCAAACTTTTATCAATGGTGCGATTCTCAAATCACGCTTAATAATTACTCGACACAGCGAATCTTATTGGCTGATTTTAACATTTTTCCACAATATAAAATAACATGAAACGATAAAAATATAAATTTTTTTTAATGCTCCATTCAAATAAATTTATGAAAATTTATGAAATTAATCAAGTTACGAACTAAAACAAAAAACAAAAAATATCCTTATCGTATCTTAATTGACTCATTATGATTTTAATCCAAATTTTTAATTGTTATTCGAGTTTTACAACAATTCGAAGAGCGTAACTTCCGATATTAACTCGCATTTCTGTTCTATACAAAAGGAAGGATTACTTTTTAAGGAGGAATCTATTTTTACTTTCCTAGATAACGTGAAATTTTTTGTCCGAAGCAAAATTGTCCTGCATATTTTGTTGCTGATGTCATGTCACGCGTGTTTCACAAATTGAACAAATTGAACAAATTATTATAAATTTATCTGGAATTATGCTTCGGACTAGAACGGTTACCGTTCCCTAGTTGTATTCATTTTATATATTGTACATACATAAATCAAATCGCTTTATAATTACCGTAACTATTGAATTTTCCAACTCGGTAGAAATTAAGATTTCGATCATAACTAATTTTAATTTAACCTAATCAGCCTGCCGGAAAAAATCAAATTTACTTTATATGCCAATATAATCTTTAGGCCAAATATGGTATGTTTGCGACGAACCCATAAAAAATGGTAGCCGGATTTATTTGCCGGATACTTATTAGGGTTAGTATTAGAATTAGGGTTTATTATATTTTTTTGGTAGTTTCCCATTTTTTTAGTTATAGAAAAACATATTCGAAAGAAAACTTTGCATTTTTAAGGCTTAGAAATATGAATGGTGTAATCTCAATTTATTGATTTAACCTCTAGCATGCACTTATTAAGCTGTTTATTTAATGTATTATAATTTTCTTTGAATAAATATTATCAAGAAGATTATTTTACTAGCAAAATTTGGAAAAGATATGTTGTACAAATATTCTTATGATAGAAATAGATTTTTTTAATTCCCTATCATCAACAGACCTATCTATTACTTATGTTGTATTCGGAAACAAAGAATTGCATAAAACTAACTGCCTTTATTTGTAACCTTTTATAATATATGAACTATTTCTCGACTTGCGAAATCCAAAATGAATTAAACCTTCCCAATCATTAAATTTATTAATATAATTTTCAAAGAAATAAAAAAAAATTTAATAGATGTATTACTTATCAACTTCTAGTGAAAAAATGTATGTATTTGTGATGATGTTATTGATAGTATTTTTAAATATCATAAATTATTGTTCCGGAACCTTCCGCAGCTGGGTCAATATAAAAAATATCATAGACAAATTATTATTTATAATATCGTAAATTATAATAAATTTATTAAATAATATTAAAAAAAAACTTACTTTATTATTTTGAATTACTTGGTTTTCATTGTCTTTGACTTTCCTATACCAATAAATAGCGTTATCTATATTCTTTTCTGTTCCTTCACCATGTTCATATAAATACGCGAGACTTTTTTGTGCATCCTTATTGCCTTCTTTGGCAGCTTGCTCATAGAATTCAAATGCCTTTTTCTTATTGACATCAACTACAATTCCATGCTCATAATAATAACCAGCCTTATATTGAGCCTCCAAACATCCTTGATCGGCTGATTTCATATAAAATTCAAACGCACTACCTAAATTTTTACCTACACCATTTCCTAGCTCATAACATTCACCTAAATAATACCAATTATAAGCTTTTATTAAATTCATTTCTATTTCTTCACTATTTTTATATAAAAGTGTAAGATAAAACTGTGCTCCATTATGACCTTTTTCTGCTGCTTCTTTATATAATTCAAATGATTTTGTTTTATTAACATCAGTTCCGATTCCATAATGATAACAATATCCAAGCTGAAACTTTGCATCTGTATTTCCATTTTTAGCTGATTTTTTATATAAATTGAATGCTTTGATTTCATCACCTTTTCCATTTTGATAATATACAGCTAAATTAAATTGTGCTGATTTATTATTATTTCCGGCTGCTTCATGGTACCAATACAAAGCAAGTCCTAAATTCTTTCCGATTCCTTCACCCTTTTCATATAATAATGCAAGGTTATATTGTGCAGCGTTATGCTCGTTTTCTGCTGCTCTTAGATACCAATTAAATGCATTTTTCAAATCTTTTTCTATTCCTTCACCTTTTTCATATAATAATGCAAGTTTGTATTGTGCAAATGTATTTCCTTTTTCTGCTGCTTCTTTATATAAAATAAATACTTTTGTTTTATCAATATCAGTTCCAATTCCATAACTATAACAATGTCTAAGTTGAAATTTTGCGTTTATATGTTCGTTTTCAGCTAATTTCTTATATATTTCAAATGCTTTAATTTCATTTTTACAAACTCCTTCTCCATTTTGATAACATATAGATAAATTATATTGTGCTATTTTACTACCATTTTCTGCTGCCTTTTGATACCAATAAAAGGATTTTTCTAAATCTTTTTCTACTTTTTTGCCATCTTTATATAATGATGCAAGTTTATTTTGTGCTTTAATATATTCCTTTTCTGCTGCTTTTTGATACCAATAAATAGCGGTTTCTAAATTCTTTGCAATCGCTTCACCTTTTTTATATAAAATAGCAAGATTATATTGTGCAATATTAAATCCTTTTTCTGCTGCTATTTTATATAATTCAAATGTTTTCAATTTATTAATGTCTGTTCCAATTCCATAATTATAAAAATATCCAAGTTGAAATATTGCATTGATGTATCCATTTTTTGCTAAATTTTCATATAAACGAAATGCTTTAATTTCATTTTTATAAACACCTTCTCCATTTTGATAAAATATAGCTAAATTATATTGTGCCATATCATCATTTTCTGCTAATTTATGATATAACTGAAATGAAATTTCTGAATTCTTTTTCATTTCTTCCATTTTTTCATATATTTGATTATTTTTTGCATGAATACTTATTTTTTCTTCTGTTTTACAATACCAATAAAATGCTTTTTCTAAGTTCTTTTCTGTTCCTTCGCTATTTTCATATAAAAATGCAAGATTATATTGTGCTAAAGTAAATCCTTTTTTTGCTATTTCTTTATATAATTTAAATGCTTTTATATGATTAATACTAGTTCCAATTCCATATTTATAACAATTTCCAAGTTGAAATTTTGCATAAATATATCCATTTTTAGCTGATTCTTTATATAATTCAAATGCTTTAATTTCATCCTTATTAATACCTTCTCCATATTGATAACAAATAGCTAAATTATATTGTGCTACTTTATTATCACTTTCTGCAGCTTGTTTATACCAATAAAATGCTTTTTCTAAGTTTTTTTCAATCCCTTCACCTTTTTTATATAAATTTGCTATCATATATTGTGCTTTAATATATCCCTTTTCTGCTACTTCTTTATATAAATCAAATGCTTTTGCTTTATTAATATTAATTTCAATTCCATAATTATAAGAATATCCAAGTTGAAATTTTATAAATATATGTCCATTTTCAGCTGAATTTTTATATAATGCAAATGTATCTTTATGAGTATTATTTTTATTATAATTTTGATTATAAATTGCTTGTGCAACTTTATTACCATTTTCTGCTGCTTTTTTATACCAATAAAAGGATTTTTAAAAATCTTTTTCTGTTCCTTCACCATTTTCATATAATAATGCAAGATTGTATTGTGCAATTTCATTATTATTTTCTGCTGCTTTATTAAACCAATAAAAGGTTTCTTTTAAATCCTTTCCTATACCTTTACCCTTTTTATATAAAAATGCTAAATTAATTTGCGCAATTTCATTGCCCTTTATTGCAGCTTTATGATACCAATAAAGGGCTTTAACTAAATTTTTTTCAATTCCTTTTCCATATTGATAATATAGAGCTAAATTATACATTGCAATGTTATTATCATTTTCTGCTGCTTTTTCATACCAATAGAATGCTTTTTCAAAATTCTTTTCTATAATTTCACCATTTTCATATAGTATGGCAAGATTATGTTGTGCAATTTTATAACCATTTTCTGCTGCCTTTTCATACCAGTAAATAGATTTTTCTAAATTTTCTATAGACTTTTCACCTTTTTTGTATAGTATTGCAAGATTATATTGTGCTTTTATATAGCCATTTTTAGCTGCTTTTAGATACCAATAAATCGCTTTCTCTAAACTCTTTTTTGTTTGTTTATCATTTTCATACAATAATGCAAGATTGTATTGTGCGTCAATAAAACCGTTTTCAGCCGCTTTATGATACCAATAAATTGCTTTTTCTAAATTTCTTTCTGTTCCTTCACCTTCTTCATATAGCATTGCAAGATTATATTGTGCTATTTCATATTCATTTTCTACTGCATTTTGATACCAAAAAAATGCGTTTTCTAAATTCGTTTCTACTTCTTTATTCTCTTCATATAAGGATACAATATCATATTTTATATCATTATATCTGTTTTCTACTACTTCTTTATATATTTCAAATGCTTTTGATTTATCATTGTTAGTTCCAATCCCATCAATATAATAATTTCCAAGCTGAACCTTTGCATTTGCGTTTCCGATCTCAGCTAACTTTTTAAACAATCCAAATGCTTTGTTTTCATCTTTATCGACACCCTCTCCATTTTGATAACATATAGCTAAAGTGTATTGCGCAGTAACATTGCCCATTTCTGCCATTTTTTTAAATAGCTCAATTGCTTTTACTTTATCAACATCAGTTTCTAATTCGCTAAAATAATGAGATCCAAATTGAAATTTCGCGTTAATATAACCATTTAATTTCTTATATAGTTTAAATGCTTTATTTACATCTTTATCAACGCCTTCTCCATTTTGATAACATATTGCTAAGTTAAATAGTGCTATTTTATTACCATTTTCTGCTGCCTTTTGAAACCAATAAGATGCAATTTTTAAGTCTTTATTTGATCCTATACCATTATTATAATAGCTGCCAAGATCAAGTTGACCGCATATACTTCCATTTTTTACAGCCTTTTTCATCCAATTAAATGCTAAATCTTTATCGACTTTAGTACCAAATCCATCTTTATAACATTTGCTCAAATATACTTGCGCAATAGAGTAAATCATTTCTGCTGCCTTTTTAAATAGTATAAATGCTTCTTCAATATTAAACTTACTAAAGTACAAAAATCCAAGAAAGAATGCTTTCTTTGATGTATCTTGATTTTCCTTAAGCCAACTAATAATATCATTTGCTGCTTGATTCGAAAGTATGATACATTGATTAATAAACTGTCTTGTTTCGTTAAAATTATTGCTTTCGTCCCTTGTTCTAATCAAGAGCATAACTAATTTATCAATTAAGATATCAATCTTATCTGTTGAGTTAAATATCTCCGAAAACAATACCTTTGCTTGTTTTAGTATATAGGGATTGCATTCATTTTCTTCTGGTCTTAAATTCTGCACAAGATTACTTAAACACAAATCAGAATTATAACTAAATGTTTTGCTTGGTAATTTTGACTGAAGATGAGAATGAATTTCTTTTGGTAATTCTATTTTTTCTTCCACGCAAATAACTTTATTTTCCCCAAAAATTATTAATTGAAGATATTTAACAACTTCTTGTATTGTAGGACGCTCATTTGGATCTTCTTTCCAACATGCTAACAGAATGATATAGAATTAGTATACATTTATAATTTATTTACATTATATTATAAATATTACCTTCATATAGATTACTATATTCAATTGGAGTATCTTCAACAATTGTTTCACGCTTTCCTTCTTTGATATCCATAATTAAAGTTGCATCATATTTAATATTTTCAAAAGGTTTGCAACCGCTTGAAATTTGCCAAAAAAAGGATTCCAACACTATAAACATCAGATTTTTTGTCTAATGTGTAAGATTGACTTTTATTCCAATATCTTGGATCAACATAGGGAACGACGCCATACACGTCGTCTGTTAAATGACTTGACACATCAGTTATTTTTCTAGATAAACCAAAATCTGCCAATTTAATATTGTTTTGATGAACGAGGATATTGTTTGCATGCTATATGATTAAATAATAATAATTTTATTAATTTAAACATCAAAAAGAAAATTGTAATATTTAATTATAAATCTTACCAAATCACAATGGATTATGTCTTCATATATTCCACAGCATTTGCAAGTTGAAATGCTAATCGATTTTTTTCATTATATTCAAGTTTATTAAAATTTTCTTTTAAATATGATTGCAATGATCCACTATCAGCGTACTCCATTACTAACAAATACCTGCCTTTGAACTTTGAGATACCATAAAATCTTATAATATTTGCATGATAATCAACTTCACGCTGAATTTTTAACTATCATAAATTTATCATTTACATGTATTAATATTAAATAAATATGATTAAAAAAAAAAAATTATGGGAAATAATACTTACCTCATTAACAATTTCTTTAACAGATGATTTATATGAATATTTTATCGCCATAATAACATTAGAATTTTTCCAGTTTGCACGAAAAACTTTCCCAAAAGAGCCGCTGTTGATATTTTTCATATTGGTGAACTCGTCATAATCAAAATATTTAAAATATTTTTCAGAAATCGCTTTTTCTAACCAATCAGCATGGGTGTCGTTAACAAAACTTATTTGTTCCCCAAAAGATTCCGACATGGCATGCGAGATAAAAAAAAAATAATTAGCCAATTTAGGATTCCTTATGTATTTAAGTTTAATATCAAAATTCAGAAATTTGGTCAATGCACATTTCAAAACGTTTTCTAAAATTTTATTTCCTTTTATATCAAATGATTCATGAGCGTCATTATAGATTTACCTTTTCCTTCACTTGCACAAAAGATGTAAATCAAACAATTCGTACCAATAAACGTTTATCGTTATCAATTGTTGTAACAGTTTCATATTTGTACATCGTGAAAGTTGTATTCACATAGAATTTTACTACAGAAGGCAGATTGAATGTTATATAATGTTTCTTTGACGAAATCAATTCAAAATTTTACAAATTTTGTATTCTTGCATATAAGGGTTGGCTGTATGACGTCATACGGATTTTGTTGGTATGAAATTGCAGCAGTATATATTATTATAATTACACACAAACAAAATTTTCACGTTTTCTTTGCTTATTGTAAATGGGAGACTGTAAATGGATTCATCCAAAGGAAGAAACTTAAATTTTGATAAACAAAAATTTTTGTTTTTATTGTCTCTGAATCAAAACACGGGTCATGCGCATAAAAAAATTTTCAAATTTATCATTTAATTTAATTAATTAAATTAAATCAATTAATCCTGCATATATTTATTTTCAACAATAATTTAGTTGTTACATCGAAAAAAAAAAAAAACTTAATGTAACGAGTTGTACTGCTGAATTTAAAGGACGCCAAAAATATTGTTATTATTAATTATTTCCATATTTTTAAGCATTGAGCGCTGATCCTTGGACGTGCAGATCATTCACGATATATAAAAGGGATCAATTTTATCCTTTTCACAACTTTTATCGGTTTTTTTTCTTCACTTTCCCCGTTTTATCAAAATGTTTGTCAACAAAGGAAAAGCAACATTTGAATTTACAGTTCCCAACAATGAAGCAATTGGGGAAAAAAGTGTCTATACCCCTATTTTTTCAACGGCTGATGATATGTTTTGGCAACTTGAGTATCAACCGGTAATAATTTCATTTCTCTCATCATTTATTTACTCATACAAAAATAACCGAGAAATGAGTTCATTAACCTTACACTCTTTTTTTTTTATTTTTTACTAGAGTGATCCCGAGAATCCAAATTGCTGTTTAATCTTTTTGACTGCTATTCCAAATTCTGAAGAAGCTGTCTCAACTCAATTTTGGTGTGATCGAGCTAGTATTTCTGCTTCATTGTTTATTAAAAACGCACGATTTAGTAAAGCTTATACTATAACTACTGATGATTATTCTTTGAGAAGTAAATCTTGGGGTAAGAAAGATATCGGACTTTTTTTTTTTTTTTTTAAAAAAAAAAAAAAAAAAGAGAGATCAAAATCAAAATATTTATCTCTTTTAATTTGAAATTTAGGAAAAAATTTTAATAAGATAACGGATGGTTCGTCAGTCATAATCGGTGTAACATTTGAAAATTCCGTTTTAGAATCAAAAGGATATAATTCTACTCTTAGTACAAAACCAGAATCAAAAGATATTTCAGAAACATGGGGTCGCGAATTAGATGTTCCAGAAAAATCCGATGTTTTATTTAACGTTAAAGATGGAGTTGTGTACGCGAGTAAATCAATATTATCAAGTCGTTCCGAATATTTCTCGGGTTTTTTAAAAGGTCAATGGGCGGAAATGTCAAATTTACAAAAATCACAACAGAGGAAAAAAGCACCATCCGATACAGAATCATCATCATCATCATCCGATGATACCATGAATCATCCAGTTTATATTGTTGTCGATGTTACAGATACTTCTAAAGTCGTATTTTATGAAATGTTGAGATATCTTTATACAGATGAAGTTCGATTCAACCTTGTATCACCTATAGAACTATTTAAAGTAGCTGACAAGTATATTTTATCAAATTTACGACAGAAAGCCAGGGTTGAAATCTTCAAAAGATTAAGTACAAAGAATGCAATGCATCTTTTATTTAACGAGGCCTGGCAATGGAATGATCTTAAATATGATATCATGGATTTCATCGTGGAAAATTTTCAAAAAATACAAGAAACCCCTGAATATAAAAAGTTGTCGGCTGATAATAAGGGTCATCCTGCGGGAATCGAAATATTTCAGGAAATTGTGGATAGGTTGTTGAAAAAATCATTAAAATAAAGGGATTTTTTTTTTTTATAGAAAATTACAAAAAATATTAGTTAATAAAATTAATTTTGGAATAGAAGACTCATTTTAAAAACAAAAATATTAAAAACATTTATTTAATTTTTGAATAATTTCAAGATGTAAGAAAAAAATAAAAATTTTATACAATAAAAGGAATGGATAATTATCACTCTAAAGATAATGCTTCCGATCACTATTTCCCACATTAATTGCATCCACTTGCAATTGATCCAACCCATTTTCATTACTTTTATTACCAATCCATGTGTTATAGATATTTCATCTGGCTTGCTGAATGAGATTGATGCGTCGTTAAACAAGTTATTTTCAAAGAAATTTTCGAGATATCCAATTAAAATTTTTTTTTTTGATTCTGTTAAATGTTGGAAGTGTAAATTAATCGCGTCATAAAGAATTAAATACTTTGGTTTAATTCGCTAAAGATGTTTTGTTTCAATAGATTATCGATACGCGTCAATAGTAAGACTTGCATTGTGATATAAAAAAATCGATAATTCGAGCAGACGATCAAGTAATTACGGGGTAGTTCTTTTAACTTCTTCCACTTCTAACGTGATTTTTTTTTTTTTTACAAACGTTTCTTTCGACAGAAATGTGAATAGTTCCAAGTCGCATCAGAAATTAAGTACTGAAGTAGTGAAAAAATCGAAATAAAAATGGATGTATTGCACATGTTTTGTTTGTCAATCAGGATCAAAACGTAATGACCATTTACTGAAAATGAACGGAATTCTTAACGAATGATTTAATACAAACGCGTTAAAAAAAAAAATAATTTGATCGTTATTTTTTTTTCTCATTTTTGTTTCTGGTTTTTTTTTTAGACATTTAATTTCCAATTTTGTTCTTCTTTCGTTCTTTTTTATTTTTTTCTTAATATTATATACTCGTCGGTCAAGAATCGATATGACAATTAGTCATAACGGAAAAGCAATTTTTGAATTCATGATTCAAAATGAGATAGATGATGATCCTATATTCTCACCACCTTTTGCAACATCAAATGATACATTTTGGCAATTAAAATTTTACAAGGTATTTTAATTTTCAATGAAGATTTTTTTTTTTTTTTTAAAATAAATAAAATAAAAAATAAAAATAAAAAAAATAGACGGATCCTGACAATCGTGAAAGTTGTATTTTATATTTGATCGCGATTCCAAATCACGAGGAAGCATTGACGACAAATGTTTGGGAGACGCGTAAAAAATTATCAGTTGTGCTATACATTAAAAGTCAGGAATACGAGAGGTATAATCCTATCAAGACGGATAAATTTACCGTGAGGTCATATTCTTGGGGTAAATAAAGAAGAGTTTTTATTTTTTCGTCCTCATAATCATCGAGATAAAGGTTTGATTTGATTCAATTATTTTCGTTAGGTGTCAACTTTCCTTCTTTGCAAGATTACCGAAAGGTTAACATTGGTATCATTTTCTCGGATATCACAATCGAAAAAAGTCAATTCAATTCGGAAATCATTTCCAATCAAGTTTCAAAGGAATTGATGGCGACGTGGATAGATGAGTCCAACAACGCCGAGAACGCAGACATTCAATTAAATTTTAAGGATGGGATCATTCACACTTATCAATCGATCCTCAGTAAACGTTCAGAATATTTTCGTAAATTATTTCAAGAGAGGAATGACAAAAAGAGGAAGGTTGATACAAACAACAATTATGTCAACATCGATATTCAAGAATTCTCCCGTCAAACCTTCCTGAAGGTAATTCGTTTCATGTACACGGGTAAGATCGAATTTAATAATACCGATATCATCCCGATGGAAATCTTTAAAATAGCCGATTACTATCTTATATCGGATTTAAGGCAAAAGGCGAGAGTAGAAATTTACAAAAGGTTACACTTTGATAACGTGGTTAAGGTTTTATTCAGTGAAGGTTATAAATGGAAGGACTTGAAAGATGACATGATCAATTATATCGTTTATAATTTTGATAAAATCAAAGATACTCTCGAGTATAAATTACTCGCCATAGATAATAGAGGTCATCCGGCTGCTATCGAACTCATGCAGGAGATTATTTCAATCTTGTTTTATAAAAAATCCTTAAAGTAGTTTTATCCTAATTCATTTTTGTTTTAATAAAATAATATTTTCCTAATGTATGTTTTCTTGAAGAATTTGATTGGCTAGCAAAAAATAATTTATCGTTAAAAAAATTTTTTATCGGATCTTATCACGTGACTTTTCATGACAATTATGTACATATTTGTATATCTTCCTTGCGACCAAAAATCTTCATTTATTATATAACTGAAAAAAGCAATGATGCCCGGAATTCCAACAAATTTTGAATTTTCACCTCCAAAAACCAAATTTTGCTTATTAACATTTCCAGCATTACATGTATTACTTGTAACCATTAATCGTCCGAAAAAACTTAACGCGCTTAACCTTCCCGCGCATTTTGAATTGGATGAAGTATTTAATTGGTATAACCGGGAACCAGAGTTATGGGTTTCGATTGTAAGATCATCAAATTTTTTTTTTATTTTTTATTTTATTTTATTTTCATTTTTAACGAGTTTTAAAATAGATCACGGGATCGGGAGATAAGGCATTTTGTGTCGGACAAGATTTAAAAGATGAATTAACTTCAAAAAAAGATCAAACGATATCAATTGATGATTTTCCACCGAGCGGATTTGGAGGATTGAGTAGAAGGGTTGATTGTTTCAAACCTGTCATTGCCGCCGTCAATGGATTTGCGATTGGTGAGAATCCTTTGATATTCGAATAAAAAATATGATGTACGTATGTCACGCAAGGGTATTTATCATAAATGCTTCGAATTGATTGATTCGAAAAAGGGGGTGGAATGGAAATGACTTTGGCATGTGATATCGTCATTGCTGCAAAAGATGCTATATTTTCTTTACCTGAAGTGTCAAGAGGTATCATTGCTGTCAATGGTGGATTATCCAGATTAGTAAGGTTCATCGGTAAGTGTGTATATTTACAAGATGCATTTATTTAACGTGAAATTTTCATTCTCTTATAGAAGTTTTGTTATCTTGTTCGATTTAGGATACCAGCGTGCATGTGAATTGGCTTTTACGGGTCGAATTTGTTCGGCAAAGGAATTTAAGGAACTTGGACTTGTTAACCAAATTGTGCCATTTTATAAAGTAATTAACACCAATTCACGTTTGTTTTTTTATTTACCCCAAGAAATTGATTCCCTTTTTTTTTTTAACAGGATGCTGTACCAGCTGCATTGAAAATTGCGTCAGAGATAATTAAAAATTCTCCTGATGCTATTAAAGTTACAAAACGAGGCATACTTTATTCATTGGAATCTCCTTCTTTAACTGAAGCTGAAAGAAAGCTTTTCGATTCTGAAATGACTAAAAAATTATTTATACAAGATAACTTTAAAGAGGGCGTTCGCGCTTTTAAAGAGAAAAGGCAGCCTAAATGGAAAAATTCAAAATTGTAATCAAAAGAATTGCAATTCTCGATTGGGTTTTGGTGTTTTATATATTTATGAATGTGTATTTCTTTAAAAAGCGAGCAAAAAGTATTACTATTTTTTTTTTTCTTTTATTTTTATTTAGTAGAGAGAATCTGTCTACTCTGCTAGATGCATAAAGGAAAAATTCATAATTGTAATTATTATAAATAATAAAGTATCAATATGATTTTGGTGCTATAAATCTATTTATATATTTTTAAAAACTTGAGAAAATATTTTTTCTTGAAATTGAGCATTAAATTCGGTAGAGGATCTTTAACATTCACTGCTTGCTTATTAAGCATTAATGACCTTTTATTTTGGCAAGGAATATATATATATATTGTATCTAACAGTATTATAAAAAATTATATAATTGAAAACAATAAATAATTAAATTTAATCTAATTAACATAGGTTAATCCTATACTCAATTTCTTGAATTATATTTTGAATACTCGTTTTCCAGCTTAATCCCACGTTTTTAACTAAGATTTCTTTTATAAATGACACATTTGTCTACATATAACATTTTATAAATTAAACAATTATATAATTTTTTTTTTTTTTTTTTTAAAAAAAAAAATAAATAAATAAATATTACATACCTCACTTTCACAAAATTCTATAAATCCATTTTCGGATTTGATAAATGATAAAAGATCCAAATACAACTCTTCTTCATTCTCTAATTTCTTTTTGAATTCATTTAATTGTTCGTTTAATCGCTCAAGATTTTCTTTTACAGATTTTTTCAAAGTTTGGATTACTTGGATCTAAATCAAAAAAAAAAAAAATCATCAACACCTTGCAATGGTTATTGACGAATAAATATTTCTATTAATTACTGACCATGTCTTTATTCCCCGATTTTTTGTTTTTATTAAGTAATAATTCATTTATAATGTAAATTACAATGATAATATAGTTGCAAGTCTATTTGACGTATAAATAAAATTTAATATCGACAAAAAAAAAGTAAAATATCTTCAAACAATAAAACGGTCCTTACCTCCAGAAAAGTTGAAAGTTGATGCAAGTGTTTCCAAGATAGCTCTCGTAGTGAAATTTTGGTAAAATCCTCTTTGCAGAAATCTGAAATCAAAAATACGGAAAGTGAATAACTTAAAAAGAAAATAGAATTATTAAAAAGTTATAAATCCTTATTCAAACCTTTTAAGATAGAAATGATCCCGTCAATAGTTTTTGATAATTTTTGTCTAGATTCCTTTTGACCCGCTCGTACTTCTTTCGTCGTAATGTATAGACGACCCAATCTTGAAACTATCTCACCTATATGTCTTTCCTCTAATGTTATCTTAATTTTAAATAAAAGACATAAATAAGTTCAAGAAAGGAAAACTACAAATAAAAAAAATAAATAAATAAATAAAAATACAAATTACCAATTCTTTTTTCTCTGAACTAACTAAATTCTCTAATTCCTCAATCAATATTATTAAGTCATCAGTGTTATTATTAGCATACAGGGTCTTGAGAATTCGTGGAATGAGGGAAAAAATTTTCAACCAAGCTTTCTGAATGAATAAAATATGAAACAAAATTAGGCTAGGAATAATTAAAAAATTTGACCGACATTCATAGAATAATCAAGATAATTACGTTAAGTGTGGGTGACACTCTTGTAACTTCCTCGAAAGATTTGGTGCCAGAAGGATTACAATTAGTCATTACTGTAAAATCTCTATGGTCATAAAGAGTTGCACAAAAAGGATCTAAAGAGATAAAATTACGTTAGAACATGATGATCATTACATTCCCAACCAAATTACGTATTAACTACCATCATGGCTAAGATCAATGATCGAGTCCAAATCTCTTTCAAAGTATTCCATTGTATTCTTAAGATCTTTTGATATGCTCAGAATATCAAGGCGTACTATTTCCCTATATAAAAGAACCCTTTGCATAGAACAATCTAATTCCTTACGGAACTTGATAAATTCTTGCACCTATAACAAATAAACTATCTTAAATAACTTTGCGAACTAAATATTTGACAATGAGAAATATCAATACCTTGCTAAAGGTGGCAAGCTTAAACGCCTGAATTATCATTTCAGGTGTCTGAAAATAAAAATTTTCTATGAATGAGTTCTATGCTTCCTTTTTTTTTTTGTATATCAAGCTATATAAATCAATTATCACCTCCGCATCGTTACTGCGATATATTTGAAGAGTCTCATGACATGCTCGAATAGCTTCTCCAATAAATGCAAAAGATGACGACCGGGCACAAATGTAATGGCTGTGAACAATGTTAAAGAAATACATTAATAACAATACAGTATCGCATTGATTGTTTCGTAAACATTTGAAAACCTCATTGTGTCCAGTTGAACATGCTTTATATCCATAGACTTGTACAACTCGAGAGACCTCTGAAAGACTCCTGTTTGTGATATAATTAAACGGGTAAGTTTGAATACAGCAATCCCCTATTATAACAGTTCACATACCAAGAATTTGATAAAGCCGAACGAGTAGCAATTTGAATTGGTAGTTGTATTTGCTTTTACACAAAGCCATCTCCAATAGGAAAATTGCTTGAAGTACAAAAGAATTCTGGCCTATCAAATAATCATCACGACACGAAATTATAATTATGAATTTAATATTATAATTCAACATTAAGTAATTTGTCTTCTTTTTTTTTTTAAAGCTCACCTTTTTTGAGATACAAATCAATAAGAAGGTGAGATGCCAGGATAACAAATTCGTCGCCATATTGATTTTCAGTGTCTAGTAACTCTACACCTATGATCAATATATTAAATATGGATCTATACTGACTTTATTGATTCAGAAAGTATATGGAATTTACGATAATTTTAATACTTCGTACCATACTGAAGAGCGTCATTGTATGATCTCCATAACTTATTAACATATAATATTGCATCACTTTCGCTGATATCCGATAATAACCCAAGATATCTTTCCAACTTATTAACATTAATATTCTTATGAACATTTTGAATCCTTGACTACAATAAAAAAAAAAAAAAAGATTTAGATAATCTATATAAATCAAAAATACAACAAGACATGAGGACCGTTTGCTCACCTTAACATCCTCACAAGTGCTATCAATCAAAGCATTGAATGCTTCGACCATCATCCTGGAGGTTTCCAGCGGAATACTTTTCAAATAAGGTTGTAAATCCTCAAAGCAGCATGATTTCTCTCCAAACTTTCGAAAATACTCAATTGCCAAAATGTCAATTTCTTGTGCCGGTTTGCAATCTTTTAACTCCGAAATGACTCGATATTCTAATTCCAACTCGGCAAGAAATGGACCTCGCTTCACATCGCTTGAACTCCCTCCCTTCTCTTGCAATGAACGTAACAGCTCGCGAGCATCATCCAATATCGTCGCCTTATTCAAACTGTAATTCAAGGGATAATTCAAGATCTAGAAGATCTTTAAGGAAATAATGATATATCTGGAAAATCATCACCTACATTTCTCCATTTTCATCCTTCTCACTAGACTTGATGAGATGAAATTGAGATTCCAAATAAGTTAAATATGCTCCCCAATCATCTATGCTAATTAGAAATAAATATCAGGACTAAGACAAATAATCTCACGTTTTCAATAATAAAATATCATTAATTCATCTACCAACTTCGTTTCAGTTAACGATAACTTGCTTATCTCAATTGCCTTGGACCAATTGCTAGTTTTTAGAAGCAAATCATTCCGAATATACTTTATCTCGGTATCGTGCTTACATATCTGACCAAGGTCGCCTTCCAAAACTTCCAGAGCCTCCTTGGTTTTATTTTGCGTCAACAAAACAATCAAGTAAAGATGGACCTCTGATGAACAAATGTAAATATTAGATCAAATCAAAAGGATTAATGAAGGGGGAAAAAAAGAGATCAATACCTTCAGTCAGTTTCAATCGACCTTCTTGAACTGCTTTGAGCATCATGCGCTCGGCCAATGTCATGAAAATTGATGATTGACCTGCAGGAGCATTTTCTGCCTAGCATACATACATTTGTCAAAATTAAATATTTTTTTTTTTATAATGCTAGCAAATATCCAGTCGTTTATTTATACCTGTAATACCAAACTCATAATGCCCCAAAATAAATATTTGTTCACGCCAAATGTCTTGTGTAATTTCAAAGCAGCCTACAGGAGAATAAAATAATAACTAAAAAGTTTGAAAATCCATGAATCCTTTTAACGATTATCGAATTCACCTGTTGCTGCCCTTTATAATCACCATTTCGAACCATAGCCATAAACAAATGGTTGCCGAGTTCTTCGTTATTAGGGTTTTGACGCGTGGCATTTTCATATAATTGAACAATGTCGTCGACTATAATTAAGGAACAAAGGCAAATGTGAATAAATGAAAGAAAAACCAAATCATTGTTTTTTAAGATACTTGCGTTTCCCCAACGACCGATAAACCATAGTAAGAGCTTGCAATATTGGTTCGTCTGAGGGCTTGTTTTCTTTTACTTGATCACATAGTTGTAATGCTTCGTCGGATTTACCAGTTCTCTCTAGAATCAAACCCTTCAAAGCCTGAAAAATAATAACATAGCGGTTAAATGCGAAAACATATGAAAGTAATGCAATGCAAATTACCTTTAATATGAGAGCGTTAGGTTGCTTCTTCAACAACTTGTTACAATGCGATAACGCAGACTTATAATTTAAACTATCAATCGCCTCTAGACAATTAAAGGAATTAAATACATTTAGCATTGAGGAAAATTCAAACCATTCCGAACCAAACTATTATATTTTCTTTTTTTTTTTAAAAAAAAAATCATGAAAAAAAAATTTGTAGAATTACCATAAATCGGACGAATTTTACGCTCACTAACGTCCGTGATAGAAGACATTTGGATGATGATTTTAAAAAATTGAAAAAAGAGTTTGTAAAATTTGCCAGCTTTTCAAAGATTTGGATATATTGGTTGGATCAAAAAAAAATTTTTTTTATCAAGATCGGATCACGATCTTAATGCATTTATGGAAAATGCTGTAGTCATGTGAAAAGAAATAATCATCATTGCATATTATTATAAATAGAACGAATATTCTTTCATCTTTGAGATATCAAAGCAAGGTGATGATTAGAATATCCAATTTTTTAATAAAAAAATTTCATTATAAATAAGTTTTTTTATTTATATTATTTTTGTTCATTTTCGATTTTTTTTTTTTTTTTTTTTTTAATAGACAGATTTAAAAATTTTTTTTAAAAAAAAAAAAAGAGAAAAAAATAAAAGAAAAAAAAGGAAAAAAAAAAAAAAAAAAAAAATCGAAGACCTTTACAAATGAATGGCAAAAAAAAAAAAAAAGAAAAAAGTTAATCTTTGGAAAGGAGGGGGGGGGAACAGTTTAATTTTCGAAATAATTAACCGCGAAATACCTAAGTTCCTCGATGCGCTAACCAAGTAGGTTCGGTAATTCCAGTCCCCCAAACGGGTTTAATTCTATGTTTAATTTTTCCTCCAGAGGAAGAACTTCCAATGGGATTGTTGAACTGAAGATGTTCACCAACAACTTCCAAACTAAAAATCAATTTACTTAATAAAAATCTGATTCTCCCGTATTTATCAACTTGGGCAGTTTTTTCCTTGAATTTTGAATAAATCTCGCTTCCATAAACTTTTTGACCATCAATTTCAAACGCGCTAATGCTTTTACAACCGTTAAAAACATCATTTTTATGATCGTAACTTTCACCTATGATATTTACAATTATATCCCTTATGATTCTACTATGTTCCAAATCTACTGGTTGAAATTTCCATTCTGCGGTGGAACTAGGTGGAGCTACATCACATATAACCCCACCCATATGAAACAAGACAACCGGCATTCCTTCACTTTTATAAACCACAAATTGTTTCTCCCCAAATCTCTTCAATTGCAAGTGAACATGTGGTACGATATCAATCAACCGTTTCTCGATTTTGAAATGACTGTTGAACACGTCTCCAATTCTGGTGTCCATCGTTATCATGGATTCTGAAAGTTTTGTTAATTGAAAAAATTTTGCATCTCGTAATAAATTATGTCGAAAAATGTTTTCCGACATACCAACTGGTAGGTTTATGGATGAAATTGGAAAGATCTCATAACCACGCAAGTATCTTGAAATTACTTCAAATATTACGGGGTCTCGGTCAAAGAAGATTTCCTTGACTCCATAGACTTTTCCACCCCAAAACATTTCCGTAAACAAGTTTGGAGCGTCCATTTGTAGACTAGGAACGGGTCATTAAAAATAAATTTAAAGGTTACGTTTGACGAGGAGAGAATTTAACAAGAAATCCCTCAACTCACCTCGTTTCAGAAAATTCAAAGACTTTACCCCCAACTCTCACCAAATATGTATCAGTCATAGTTGAAGGTTTAAACTTAAATTGATATATGAAAGAAGAATATATCGTATATTAAGTAAATAAATGGTGAAAAGCTTTTGTTCTCGTAGTGCTGATCATATGATATAATATATAAATATACTAATCACATTTGTTATGACCAAATAAATTAAAATTTAAAGTCACGTGATATCGATTTCCGACATCATGTGAAAAACTAAACCTCCCATAGTAAGAGACGCGTTACATAAAAAAAAAAAAAAAAATTCAAAATTTAAAATTTAAAAAATAATACAACTAATTTTATTATTTATTTATTTACAATGAAAAACCATGATAAAAATCAAACATTTAATTGTTACAACAATGTAGAAAGAATATTTGAAGAAAAACCAAATGATAAAAATTTGGTGACAATGACTTTAATAAATTCATTTTCAAGATTGTAAATAATTATTGTCTACATACCGAAAATGCGATTAGCTCGAATTAGTCAATTTTCTGGTTAAAATTCTCTGAAAAGAAAAGTACACAGATTGTATTTCACGTAAACAATAATTTAATTATATTATTTAGGATCAATTGACATATAGAATAATTGACTTTAACATTTTATATTTTATTGCGCGTCTATCAACTCCCCTTTTTTAAGTACATATTTATTATTTTATTTTTAATCAATTTGCGACCAAACAATTCTATGCATTACCTTGTTTCAAATTATCGAAAAGCATTAACTTCTTTTTCTTTTTTTTAATAAGAATGAATTCCATGCATTCCATGCATAGATTAAATGAATTCAATGTTCCACATGGACACACGCTCATTAAGACAAATTCCATTTCATTAAATTATTTTGCAATATTATTTGTCAATCTTTCATAAATTAGCAGATCTAATATTTGGAGTTATTTTTACCCATTATTGGTTAAACGTCAGGAAATTAAATCCATTACATAATTAGCAGCTCTGTCAAATGGGCAATGTTCTAGACCAAGAACGATCATTTTATATACGTCAAATTTGAAGATTCCAAATTACAAATTTCTAATGGTGTGCAGATTTCTCCATGTTTCTGTTTTTCAATTTTACTTAAATGACCATATTTAGAAAGATGCGCCCATTCATGGTTTTCTTTAAATTAAATTATGAGAATGAATGTAATATATGAAAAAGGAATCATCCAACCCCTTTTGTCAAAACGGAAAAAATTTTAGTTCCTTTACGTAACAATGTTGAAAAATTCGTTCAAGTCGAATTTGCTTTATTGATTTGAAACGGAAGGAAAAAAAAAAAAAAATTAATAAATACTATTAATCTAATTGTTTGATTTAAAAATGTTATTTTCAATCTCATCTTCAATTCAACATATGACAAGAAGTGGTATAAATACTTAATATATAACAAAAAAAAAAAAAAAAAAGAAAAAACTTAATTTTCTCCCATTAGATTAACAATTTCGAATGAGTTGTATGAGAGAAGCCTGTCTTGTTGATTTCTTGCCTTAAATTGTCGTTTTAACTGATCTTCCTTTGGCATGTTTTCCAATGGGATGAACGTATTTTTTTCCAAATGTTTGTTTCGGATTTCTTCCGCATAAATATCAAAATACAAGAAAAGTTTCTTATATTCACTTCTTTTCCTACATTCTTGAGCGATGGAACTTTCTGGGTGAACAACGATGTCAGGACTCCTTTCGAATTTTTTAGGGCAATTTTCGTTTTCTTTATCATTATCCCCTGACTCTTTTATTGCCATTTGCCGTTGTTCGATGCAAATTCGAGCAGTACTTAGTACCATAAAACGTTGAGATTCTTGATCTTGTACTTGCTCAATTGACATTTTGTGCGTATTAGAAAGTAATTTTATGTTTAAGGAAATTAATATTCGACAAAATTCAAAAAATTTAAGTTTTTTTTATTTTCTTAAGAGAAATTAAAATTCGAAAAAAATTCAAAATTCAAAAATTCAAATTTTTTTTTTTGGCATGGAATCAGAAGGAAGAAGTTGTTGTTTGGTGGTGAAAAATTTTTTTAAGGTTCGACGCTAATATTCTTTTTTTGACCCTGATTGTTTACAAATAAGGCTATCCTTTGTTAGACATTTCCTTAGACGACATTCGATCTTCCCCAAATTTGGTCTCATTGTTATCTAATTTTGATATATAATGAAAGAGAAATCCGAAGCATTAAGAATTAATGATAATAATGTTAAACATTTTATATATAAAATAAAAAGTATTACATATGTGTTGAGAGCAATATTATTCGGTATTATCGATTTTTTCTCCCAACAAAAAAAGACATGGTCATGTGATCTTTATAAATTATCTGTCACATCCTCCATGTTTCTATGAAGTGAAATCCTATTGATCACACCTTAATTATAAATGATCAGCATTGAATTTTCACTTTTTTATCAACATAATAAACTCATTGGTGATTTCAATGCATTCAGTTGCAGCTAATAAATCAAATCTTTTTTTTATAAAGGATAAACATCCTTAGTAATTACATTACCTGAAGGTTTAACATACATTTCCATATAAAATTCCTGATGGTAATTATTCAACCCAAATTCGGTTTGGTTATCTAATGCCTCGGTACGGAATCAATTAATTATGATTTATTGTTTGAAGATTAATTCAATTCAAGTGGCCAAAATTATTAAATGTTAATTAATTATATGTAGATCGATTGTGCAATTTCAGAATCGACACAATTGAAACATTATGTACATTAAAGTTGTGGGCGAAACCAAAATCTTAAGGTCGAAACGTTTCGGCTTTCAAGAACGAAAATCCGAAACTTTCCGAT